>RJWM01003064.1:0-118227 GCA_004363535.1 Dasyprocta punctata | reverse complement strand
AAATCTATAATAAATACTATGGAAGGGTAAAAAACAGCTCAAAGAGCAAAGATAATTGGGAGGGGAGTAGGCGGAAAGAGAAAAGGGAAGAGGAAAAGATATAAACCTGTATATATGTATATTTAAGATAACTAAAAAGAACACTGCTGAATGTATTTGTTATTGAGAAGGAACAATTAATACTCATATGATTAGATCAATCTAGCATGTCTATATCTGATAATGTAAGAAACCATTTTGAAGATAACGATGCGCAATATTGCAACCATTGTAAAGCTTCTATCTACCAGTTGTGTAAACCTGCAATGTTGTGTATTTACTCTAGTCGTTTGCTTGTCTCTTTTGCTTGTTGTTTTTACTATATATGTCGGGTTTCTTGTTGTTGTTGTTGTTGTTGTTGTTGTCGTTTTTGTTTGTTTTGTTTTTCTTCGCTCAAATAAAAAAAAACTAAAGCAGCAGCTTCCTAATACAATTCGGTTGCTGTCTTGATTGGGTTATGTACATTGATCCCTCTGTATATCTTTATCTCTGCATTTTGCAGAGATGCCTTTCTCACTACCTTGCCAGCCAACTCAAGCTACTCACGTAGTTCCCATAGTTTCCACCATTCTCACTGTCACTCATCTGCAAGCCACCCCCTTGCTTTACTAGTTAATAAATTCTGGGAGAGGTCTAGGATCAAGGTCTTTGTCCGCATGTCCTCATGAAGATTGGACTTAGGACCCTTTGGCTGCCCTTTACTTTGAATATGTCTCAGAGTCTTTACTCTCGCCATGGGTTGCATTGGGGATGGTAGATTTGAATTAATTTGCCAGGATTCCAATAATGTCTCAGTAAAATTTTAAATATAACTTCTTAGATTGTGAGGGAAACTAGAGAAAGGATTTCAGTACTTTGATTACCATACTCAATGTTTGGGACTACAATAATGCAAGTTGTTTCATTTACCCTGTGGTTGAGATCTCAGGCAGGCTACATAGAATTTTCCAGTTACTTTGTAAATTAATTTTTAAAAATAACTCCCCATAAGTACATTTTCAAAATTATGAAGTGATCTTTTCAACATTCCCAGCTTCTCCATTCCTCACAGTGAGGACTGCCATAAACCTGGGAATCTGGAGTGGGAAGAGTCAGGTATGTGGTTAATATTAATTTGTTTCTTTATTGCCTCCTTCCCATATCAACAGCTGATGCTTCTCACCTATCCTGGCTTATGGAGGATAGGCACCATACTGTAGACTTGGAGAGTTCAATGGGGTCATCAGGCCTGGCTGTTTCACTGGGTCTCTGGTGGGGTAATCCTTGAATATCTTCCACTGGAAGACTCCATCTATAATTCTCATGCTGTGGTCAATTCTATCTCATGAGAAACTGTGTATAGCATCCCTCACAGAACTAGAACTTATGCATTATTCCTCCCCACTGGAGTTGCAGATGCCCTCTAGGTCATTAAACTGGGTTGCTAAGCCAGGCTCACTCCCTTTGATAATAGAAATACAGTTGGCTTCCAATGCTGACCTTGGGACCAACCTGTTGTGTTTTAAGACATGTAGACCTTTCAAATCTGACTCAACACATTTAAGTTTAGCAATCTCCCAAGAGCTTGCTGAATCATTCCATGTGGTTGCTTAAACTTCTTTCCATTGGCTTAGTGATAGATGGAATAATGTGTCTTTGGGATAAAAGGAACAGTAAGCAATAAAAGACACCAAAATTCATCTGTCTCTTTTTCTTTCTTCTTAATACATTTGCACTTCTTGATATGCAGCCTGAAAATGGAGAGTAGGATATGTCTGAGCAGCCTTTCTTTTGCAATCTTTCAGGAGGTCATGAACAAGCAGTTGAGGACCCACACCTAGCTCTAAGGGATTGGTTTTAGCACCACTGAATTGTCTAGACGTTTTGATGTTTCAGTGTGAAGTGAGACATATCTAGTTTTTGGTGATATCATTTGTATTTTACAAGTATAACAGAGCATATTGCACAAATTACTGTGACACTGACATTGTCAGTGTTGAGAACCACACATATTCCTAGGATCAATTTTGAGTCCACTGGGATAAAAAACCTATCATTTTATAACAGGTAAAGAGGCAGAATTTGGGTATGAGACCATGGAACATTGGGGAAAATGTGAGAATGATGAGGATAACAAAAGGAAGTGTACAAGATGGTACCTGCCCTGTCTTAATCCCTTGCATGACTCTAATGCAGTCCTAGTATCTCAAAAGTTATTGGCCAATAAAAAGAAATATTTTCTTTATACTCTGTTTTTGGAAGCCCTGGTTCAAATCAATTTTGTTGCTATATCTTGGCAAAGAATGGGGAAAGCCAATTCCTTTCCCTGTCCTTAAAATCTAGTACTGATTTGGCATTCTGAGGACTGGTAGTTTTTAGCTGGGAGAGAGAATTGTACATGTGGGCTTGTTATTCCCACATACACAAAAAACAGTAGCGTTGGGAAATTGGTCCATATCAAATCCAAATAGATGTTGAGTATTAAGTAAAGCTTGCATGTAACTACACAGAAGAAATAAATAGATCCCACATAGGTAGCTTAGTGGCATAGACTGAGTTAAAATACTCTAGATTATTGATGTAAATGTGATTACATTTGAGTTCAATATTGGCAAGAGCAGGAAAATTTGTGGTACAAAGATTTTACAGTTTGCAAAAGAATTATTATTTCAAGTAACTAAGATTAGCCAAATGGTTAAGCAAATTGCATGAAAATTACAAAAATTCAGGTCTAAAATTTTTGAAGCCTTTAATACATTGAGTTTACTGTGCAAGATTTATTTCTTTTACCTATCTGGGAATTCTAAGGATCACAATTTTCTGATTTTGTCTTTTAAACAGAAACAAATTCATTGGGAGATTCAAGTATCTTAAAAACAAATGTCACTATAACTCACAGAAATATGTCTAGGAACAGGAGTAAATTTACACATTTTGTCCAGAAATACAACATGACATAGCAGAGATCTCTTTGACTCATTATGAGTAGGGTTTACTAGATTCATATGCATCTTTAACACTCACATATTATTTTAAGGTATTTCTTTTGATAACAGGAAAAGCTTGAAAAAGAACTGAGGAACCAAAGTGAATTTATAAAGTCTGTGCAGTGAAAATAATTTGAAAAAAAAACTGACTGAATCATTTTCAGCACTAAGTTAACATTTTGAGTAGAAGACCTTTTAAATAACAATGATTAAATATGCCAAACCAGTAAGCATTGCCCCTTATTTGTATTCAGATGCACATTTCTCTGGGTTTCCATTTGCTGCTGTGTCCTGTCCACTTCCTACTCTCTGACTGAATTCTTAGTGGTTACACCATGGTGCCTGTGATTTGTCGGTCTCTTGATAAATGTAAGAATTCCTTGAACTCTGGTAGTCTCCTTTTCCTTGCCTTACTAGGCAACGTCTCCAATTCATTATTTCAACAGCAGAAGATCTCAGTCTGTCCAGCCCTGTGCACCCTTATCTGTATTGACTTCATCATTTCACCTTCTTCACATCTTCCAAATCCCAAACAGATTTAGCTACATTCTTTAATACCCAAATCTACTTAACCGGTGGATTGATTTTACCCCTATGTCATAGCATGTAGTTTTCTCCTTCCCATCACTATTCTTTGTCATTAATACTCTATCTTCTGCATTAACTCTCTAATGTCTCACTGATTTTCAACATCGCCTGTAAGTCATCCATTTGTCTTCCAGTCATCACTCACAAAGATAGACATGATCATATAACTTGCTTGTTTCAGCAGGTGCTGGTGTGATAATGAATTTTAGTGCCAACAAGAGTAGGAAACAGCTAGCAGATTGGTTTAGCACAGTTCTGGGTGTGTCTGGATGGGGTGTCTGAATAATTGACTTACTGATAAGAGAAGACCCATCCTTATGAAAAGAAACTTATTGTAAAGAAGCATCAACAAATAGGCTTGTTCCCTGCATGGAATAAGAAGGGGAAGAAGGAAGTCTTCCTGTTGCTGCTTTGTAGGAGCTCCAATCTTCTTCATTGCCTTTGGACATCTAACTCCAGGCTGTACATTTGGGATTTAAATGTACAGTGTACGTTCTTCAACCTTCCAACCAACTCCCTTTGGTTTCACGGTATAGATTTGCACAAGACTCTACAATCATCTCCAGGCCTTCAACTTTTGACTGGCTCTTTTTCCTCTCTAGGGCACAGATTGCTATTTTAGATTCTTCCAACATTGACACTGCGGCTCTGCAGGAGGCCTACCTTGTAAATTCATGTATGTCATATGAAACATTATATGTATATTTATTCTTCCTGTAATGTTACCTATATTCTGAACCCTATATATTATGTATATTCTGAACCCTAACAGAGCTGATTTTCTACTTTCTTTAATAATGACAAGTTATTTGATATAGTCTTCAGATTCTTTCTCAGCCAAACCTGAACTATGTTGTTAGTATCTTTCATCAGTATTTTCACTAGTACTCTTTATCGGCACTGCACTATTATGAAACTAATTCCTCACCTTTATTTCCCACCAGTCTCTGAACAAAAAGCTCACCCACAAAGCTAGGGGTGATGGTGCATACCTGTAATCCCAGCACTGAGGGAGAGTTAAGGTAGACACTATAAATTTGACCTCAGCCTAGGCAATTTAGTAAGTTAGCAAGAACTTGCCTCAAAATAAAAAAAAAATAAGAACAAGACTAGGGATGTAGCTGACTATGAAAACCATGGGTTCAATCTCCACTAATAGCATTATAATAATAAAATATATCAAATAGCATAATTACTTCAGACTTTATGCTATTCCATTTATGTGGATTATTTCATTAATTCACTGATAATGAGTAAAGATGCTATCCACAGGTATTATTTTAATACCTTGTCACTTTTTAGGTCAATCAATCCTCACTAATCCCCTGAGTCAAGTGGCATAATAACTACTTTTTAATTTATAATTTAAAACAAAAAAACTGATCATGGAGAGATAAAGCACCTTACCCAAAGTCCCAGGGCTTACAGACACTTATTATTATAAACGAGACTTTTCCTTTCATTCATTTAATTACTAAAGTGGTATTATAATATTAGTAGCTTTACACAGATTTCCCAGGAAATTAGGATTGATGGAGGTCCATTGCCAATTTTTTTTCTACATCTGTAATAAAGTGTTCATCTCACATAAAGAGAAAATATAAGCTTTATTGTTAGACTGAGATCTGTGGTTTCTGACATAGTACACCATTATTTTCTTTCCGATGATTTCATTAGGCTAGTCAAATAGTATTGCTAAACAGGCTTGGATTATGCATTCTATGGAAAGACAGCATGGCTGTCTTGGAATGGGGTTTAAAGAACAACTGAAGTGTGAATCTGTGGCATCTAATTGACATAGTTCTGATAGAATCACATTTAACATATAATATTTGGCCAAGACAAATGTTATACAATGTGCAGTGCATGGACTCTACACACACAGCTTCCATTCTTTAGTTAATATTTCAGATATCCATATCTGAGACATTATTCACAGCAACTGATTTTGCTTTCACCTTCTTTTTTCTGAGTAACACAGTAGGATATGAATAGACATCTGGAACACATCTGGTGGAGGAATTTTCTGCCCCCAGCATGGGAGCTTGGTCTTGCTTCTGCCACACTGACAGAACATATCAAGCCACTAAAACAGGATGCAAGAACCCTTTTTTTTAAGAGACTTTTTTTTCTATAACTGAAGATAATGTTTGAACTGTGTCAAAGACCAAAAGATGAAAGTAAAGTTCAGCTATTTTATTGTGTAAAATATAAAGGTACAATTTCAACGCTAACAACCTTACTTTTAATCATTGCCCAAAATTAAAGTAACATAGCTTGCCAAAATTTTATAAGCCTACTGTGAAAGTCATCTTAGAGATAGTAGATCACTTGAAAGTGTTTAAAAGAAAGCCACTTTCCAATATTATTATTTGAAAACTATATTGCCAATGGCCAATGGTTATTTGTACTTCAGTGAGACAGACAGAAACCACTGGCAGGTGTATTATGGGATTTCTAGTCAAAATGTCAAAGCAGAGGTACTTAGTGTGGTTCTGTGGAGAATGATGAACTTGAGCAGCAACCATGACTCTACACAGTGATTTGAGTGGTGAAAAGTGAAGTTTCCCATCAAATCACAATATAGATTGCATCCACCACCATACCAAACTTGACTTTCAAGAAGTCCTGCCTCTGTGTATGGAACCTTTATTGTGAAGTCATTTGTTCTTCAGTCTCAGTCACTTTGAATACTTTCCTCACCTCCCAGAAACCGTCAGCATCTCTTTCAATCTGTTCAGGCCACCTTAACTAACTACCATAGCCTGCGTGGCTTATAAAAATAAACCTTTATTTTTCACATAGTTCTGGAAGGTAGGAATTTTAAGATCAGGAGACCTGGTGTTTGGGGACCCTTTTCTTGTTTATAGATAGTTGTTATCTTTCTGTGACTTCACACTTTGGAAGTGATAAGGAACCTCTCTGTGACTTTTTGAAATTCATTTTATTGATTAATTGTATTGGTACATTTTTAGAAATACATAATGATCACATTCATCACAGA
Organism: Dasyprocta punctata; assembly: GCA_004363535.1. Taxonomy (NCBI): domain Eukaryota; kingdom Metazoa; phylum Chordata; class Mammalia; order Rodentia; family Dasyproctidae; genus Dasyprocta; species Dasyprocta punctata. The sequence goes on along the minus strand of RJWM01003064.1, from coordinate 111,630 downwards.
GAATTCACACCTGTACATGATTTATCTGTATTCTTCTTTTTTCCAATTCTCCTCCCCTCCTTTCAACCCTCTTCTTCTCCCTATTTATGAAAGCTTTGTTTCAATTTTTCCTTCTTTTCTCTTTTTTCTTATCCTTTTCTCCTCTCCCCTCCCTAGTTTACTTTCCCATTTGAAGATTTTCTTCCTATTTTTATATTATCTATTATGCATTTTGGTTCTTATTTACACTCTCAGTTTTTCACACCACACAAACAGTGCAATATTTACAAGTGTGTCTGACTTATTTCACTTAATTTGTATCCATTTACTTAGAAATATCTTGCTTGTCCTTCTTTATGGCTGAATAGGACTCCATTATATATTAAAAAAATCTTCTTTATCCATTCATGAGTTGATATGCATTTGATCTATTTCCAAGATTTAGCGCTATTACAAACTGCTACTATAAACATGGATGTGTATATATCATTGTGCTGTGTTGCTTTTTATTCTCTCAGACAGATACCAAGGGAAAGAACTGGGTCAAAAAATATTTTGAAGTATCTCCATACTGATTCCCACCAGCACGCACCAGCGGCACCAGTCTACACTCCAACTAACAGTGCATAATGGTTCATTTTCCCCCACAGCTATGTCAGAATTTGTTATTGGTTGACTTTTTGATACAAGCCAAAAGTTCATTCTGGTGTCTATCAGCATTGTTTTAATTTGCATCTCTAAAATGACCACTAATGTTGAACATTTTTTTAATATGTTTATTCGCTATTTCTACTTCTTCATCTGAGAAGTGTTTATTCATGTTAGATGCACATTTTTGAATCGGGTCTTTAAATTTGAGAGGCCTGATTTTTTTCAAGTTCTTTATATAGTCTAGATATTAGGGCTTTAAGCAACAGCTGGCAAAGTTTTTTACCACACTGTGGGTTGTCTCTTCATTTTGTTGGTGGTCTCTTTTGCAGTGAAAAAGCTTTTTAGTAAGAGGAGATTCCCATTGCTGTTTCTTCTTTGTATTTCCTGTGTGATCAATGTTTTGTTTATAAAGTCTTTGCCTACACCAATGTCTTCAAAAGTTAAACCTCTTCTATCTTCCAGTAAATTCAGTGTTTCAATTTTAATATTTAGATCTTTGATCCATTTTAATTTTAGTTTACTGCATGGTGAGAGATATGGGTCTAGTTTTAATCTTGTTTCTTGAATACAGCATATTGTTGGATTTTGTTTCTTGATCCATCCTGCCAATCTGTTTCTTTTGATTGGTGAATTGAGACCATTGACATTGATAGCTATGACTGATAAGTATTTATTTATTCTTGTCTTCTTATTTCTTTGTTGTTGTTTCTCTGTGCTTCATCTCTGTTTAATTGCTTGTCTTGTCTGGTGTATTTTTTCCATTGGTAGTCATTTAATTTAGTCTTTCTTTTCTCTTTCTAAAATATCCTTCAGAAAATCTTAGATTGCTGATTTGGTTGTCATGAATTCCTTCATTTTTATTGTCATGCAAGTATCTTATTTTTCCTTTGATTTTGGAAGATAGTTTTGTGGAATGTATCAATATATGTTGGAGGTTGCTTTCCTTTAGGACTTGAAACACTTCATTCCAAGCTGTCCTTGGCTTATGGATTTGTGTTGAGGAGTCCACTATGATTATGATGGACTTTTCTTTATAGGCAATTTCTTTTACTTCTCTAGCATATTTTAATATTCTGTCCTTGTGTTGAATTTCTGAAATCTTGATTATTATATGTCTTGGTGTTGATTTATTTTGGTAATGGCTAATTGGAGTTTTATGTTGCTCAGTTAGCTGTACCTCAAATTCTTTTCCCATGCATGAGTAGTCTTCTGCCATTTTTTCTCTGAACAAGATTTTTTTATATCATTTTTCCTGTCTCCTGCTTTTTCATTGACTCTGATCAATCTTATGTTATTATTCATTGCTCCATCTTATAGTTACTCAATTGATTTTTCACGACCTGTTATCTTTTTTAGGAAATCTCTTCTTCTTCTTCTTCTTCTTCTTCTTCTTCTTCTTCTTCTTCTTCTTCTTCTTCTTCTTCTTCTTCTTTTTTGTACTGGGATCGAACTCATACCCTTGCACTTGCCAGGCAGGCACTTATGCCACTGAGCTAAATTCCTAGCCCCATTGTTTCTTTTTTTTGATTGTTAACAGCAATCCTGTCTTCTAAATCTGATCATTCTGTCCTTACATGGGTTCATTCTTCTGCATATACTTTTGATAAAATTTTCAGTCTCCTGAATATATGTTTGAGTCTGTTTCATGGATTCCATTTCTTTCCTATGTTTGACATTCATGATTTCCACCATTTTCCTATTTTCCTCTTTTATAATCTGTGTTTACTCTAGAGTCACTGAGTTTGTCCTTCATTATAATAGTCTTTTTTTACCTGATAGATTATTTCTTCTCTGATTTTCTGTATAGCCTTATTCATATGATAGTTTTATTTTGGCTGCTACCATTTCAGAAAATTCAGGAAGCTGATTTCTGAGTTTGTCTAAATTCTTGTCCTCTGGACTTCTCCTGGGTGGACTGGAAGTCTGGGATTGAAGTTTGCTTCTGTGTTTTGCCATTTTCTATTTTTATTTTAATTTCTTTTCTGTGTTTATGCTTGTGAATTGTTCATGTTAGGTAATTTTACCACTTGTATTGAGACTTCCTTAGGAAGACTATTCTTCAGAGATGTCTGCTAGGTGTGGTGGGTTCTTGACATTTATGTGTGTCCCAAGATCTACCTTCTCAATTTTTTATGGATGAGAAGTTGCTGCCTATTTGGCCAAGCACCCAGTTCATCAATACTAGACTATGATAACAATTATGACTCCAGAAAATCACAGTGTTGTCACATAGAGGAAAGTAACTGACTACAATAAATATGACACCCTGGCTAAAATCATGCAATTATCAATAGCTATAGCATCAAGCACAGTCCTGTAACTGACAAACAGGGATAACTATTAATTTGGTTACTGTAACCATAGAAGCAAGATCTATACTTATATAACAAAATCCAACAAAAAGCAGAAACTTGTATGCAGTGTTTTTCCCCTTAACAGAGTGATTTTACCCTACTGGGAGGTTTAAGTGGGATAGAAGATAAAACAGAGGTAAATGAAGAGCAACATGTTAGAAGCAAGACTGGAGGACAAGAGGTGATCCCAGTCTTTGGGAAACTGAGAAGACAGAAGAGAAACAAAGAGAAAGCAAAAGAAAATTGAAATAAACAAGAAAGACTAGAGACAATGTTTACTCACATGAAAATATAAAAAAAAACAAGAAAGATTGTTATGGAAAAAGAGGGAAAGAATATGGACACACAAAAAAGTAAAAACACAAACAAACATGCAGGAAAAAGAAAAGGAAAATAAAAAATGAAATTCCTCTGGTGTCCACAGTTCTGTTATGGTGTCCAAGACAAGGCCCAAGTCTGTGGTTTATATCCCTGGCAAGTCTGCTGTAGGATTAGTGCTGTGTGCAGGTTTGATTTTGGTTTCTTGACATGAGTTCTGGAACCAGTCTTGAATCAGTCTTCTTTGGTTTGTCCTTTATGGCCCACTAACACGTGCTTACCCTGTATATGTCAATGTCACTCACCCATTCACTGCTGTGCTCTTGGACAAAGACAGCCAAAGACTGCTCCCAACACTGCATTCAGTTGGTCCCTCCTAGCCCTTTCACAGCCTGCTCTGTTGGCATGTTTGTCTCCTATTATTTCTCCTCTCTGTGAGCCAAGTAGGGGGTAGTGCTGCTGTCTGACTCACTGCCCTGTCCCTGTCATAGGGGCAGCTCAACATTCCTCAGATCCCGTGTCTCTCTCCTCTCTTACACTGATGGGAGTAGTGTGGAGTGAGTGGTGCTATCTCACTCATTACCTTTGCCACCACTGCAGTCCCTAATGTTGTTGTTAGAGATTTCAGTTATATGCTGTCACACATGACAAAACACAAAAAACAAACAAACAAACAAAAAACAACTGGTGGTCCATCAAGGAGAGAGCAGCTACTCAGTCACACATCCTTGTGTGTGACCATGAAATTTGCTGTTAGGTTGCAATGCCCTCCATTTGGAGGAAGGCAAAAGAGTTGAGGATCCATTTACCCCATGTCTATCAGGTGTGACTTGAGTGTGTCATGATCTTGCAGTTCGTGAGCTTTTTGGGAACTAACTTCCTAGAATAGTTGTTCCTGTGCTGTGTACCTGGAGGACCTACAGGCAGCCTTCTGGACTGCTTTTTCATTTTATAAAGTACTATGCCTATATTTTGTCTCCTATTTCAAATGGAAATAAGTCTCTTATCTGGCATCAGGATGTATGTCCTTCACTTTCTTTCATTTACCTGTGTATTTAGTTGATTTTTCTCTGGCTCCTCCTCTATTCAGCCATGTTTAATCCTTTGTTACTCTTATTTTGTATATAGTACTGACCCCAAACAAAAGGGCTTTACACTATAAACCTGGTAACATCCCAGAGACTCTGATTCTAAATCCCATGACATCAACATATGGCATCAGTGCATGATTATTTGGAGGGTTTCATTCAATCTACGTCATTCCTCCCATGGCTTCCCAAATACAATGCTCTTCTCATATGTCATCAATTCCAAAACACAAGTCTAAATCCTCTTTGAAATATTGGAATCAGATATGGGTAATAGTTCAGGTAAAATTTGTTCCATGACACATTCCTCTCCAGCTCTCAACCTGATATAAACAAGTTATGCATTTCTGATATATGATGGTGGAACAGGCAGAAGCAATAGTCTCATTCCAATAGGGAGAAGTCAGAAGGATAAAAGAAGTAACAGTTCCCAAGTGAGTCTGAAACTCAACAAAGCAACAACATTAAAGCTTACACCCTGAGAATAAATTTTTTGACTCAGTGCTCTGTCTTTTAGGCACTCGTGAGTGACTATGTTGCAAAATGTTAGGAGGGGGTTAATTTCACCAGGTTCTGGCAGACCTGTCTCCACAGATTTTGATAGTCCCTTCTTCACATCTTGGGAAGATGGTCATGTGGCAGCACTCTTCCTCAAATCCATCCTATCCAGTCAGTAATTTTGTACCTGGGCCTGAGGATCTCTAGATCTAAGGTCCCAAGCCCACAGTTCTAACAGGAAATTCCGTTCTTTGCTGTCTAGGTGGTATCAGACATAATGCTAAGAAGAAATACTATGCACTTGTTATGAATCCCAAAAAAATACTCAATATCTTTCCAATTTTTGTTGAATATTGGATATCTACCAGAAGTGTTTGCACAAACCCAACTGCCAGAGAATGTGTCCAGTGAGACAGACATTCCCACAATGTATCAGGCAAATAAACTTTCTTATTCACAGATGGGTGGCAAGAAATAATGGAAACTTAAAACATACGATGAAATTCTTCCCCACAAATAAGGAAAACTTCACAATGGAGATGAAATTTTGTTTACATAGTTTTCATTTTGCATAGTATCTGTTGAACATTAAAAGCATTGAGCTTTAGAATTTGTATCCCAAAGGAAACTGAGATTGCTGGGTTGAAGTACTACAAGAAATCTTGTTTCAGAAGAGATGAGGACTTAGTTGTATTTATAGCATATTGAGCACAATAAGTACAAGCAAGGACTGCTACTGAAGAAGCCATACAAATAACATCAACTGACTTGTCATTAAAAATTGTGCTACAAGGTTCAGCTTAATTGTCTCTTGCCACTCGTTGATACATCTTTTTATATGAGTCTGCAAGCAATTAACTGACTATACCCTTGTGTAAATCTCTCTGCTGATAGTCTGTATTTGTAGCTATCATCACTACTCCAGCTCCATCTCAGATAATCAAGCATTAGAGTCTTAGAAGAAGCCCACCCTAGACCTTTAACATGCAAAGTTCTTATTACGGTTTTGGCCCTATGAAAATCTAATGCTGCCATATTTCTGACAGAAGGTTTAGCTCTATTGGTAATGTGAATGATGGAGAGCTGCTATAAATACACAGGAATATTTATTTATTCCCCCTTGTCCCATCTCCTGACAGTTTCTAATAGTTCATGGTCTAAGGCAGCCCATGGCCAGTGGTTGGAAACCTTTGTGTTATATAGCACTACATCATCTCTCAGTACTGATTTTTGTCTTACTTTGTTGTGACTGTTATAATAAAATTTCATACAATAGATGGTTTTCAAAATGTAAATATTTGTTTCTAACAGTGTTGGAGTAGGGAAGTTTAAGAAAAAAGATATGGCAGGTTTAGTATCTGATGATGGTTCATCTTCTGTTTTGTAGATGGCTGACTATATTCTCACTGTATATTCAGATGGCAGAAGAGGTAGATAGATGTCTTCTCTCAGCTGTTACTTTAAGGGTGTGACAGGCCAGCGTTTTGGCCTAATCATCTCCCAAAGGTCTTTGATCCTATTACCATCAACACCTTTGAAGACAGAATTTCAACATATTGATAGAACCAGGGCAGGAATAAAATATTCATCTACAGTATCTTCTAAGAATTATTATCTTTTTGATTGTCAGACTAACAGTAAAGACCAGGGAGCAATAGAGAACCATGCTGATACTTCTGAAATCCCCAAAACCCAGTGGGCTCTGATTAGTATGTCTGGCCTTCATTTAGACCCTTAGAAAGTGGTGGAAGTCATTATTTCAGCCCCTGTACCTTTTCAGAAAACAAATCTATAAATCAAAAAATCACTTGTGAACTTTAATGGAGTTGTTGCTTTGACAGCTGTGGCTCCCCCAGGGTCTATTTGTCTTAGCTACAGAAGGTTTTAAAGGTTAACCTATTATGGATAAGTCTGTCCTGTAAGCCATCCTGATGACCCTGACCTATAACCTTTAAATGACCCTGCCTCCTTTGTCTTTACTATGTAAATTCTCAAATAGTTCCAAGAAATGTAAAAACCTGGGCATGCAGAGACTGCTACTCCATGTAAATAGTGCTCCTTCACATTCTTTGTTAAAGTGGGTTCATTCCAGTCCACTGTGCTTCTGTGCTCCACCACAGGTTCCAAAAGCCAAATAGTCCTTTTACCTAATTCTTATTTGAAGTGGAGTGGTTTGAACAGGTTGAATTAAAAGGAGCTGGCAACACTAAGGGTCACTAACTGTGAAAGATTTCAGAGACAAGTAAAAAGCAATGGCAACCAACAGTGGAGAGGCAGAGATAAGAATCAACCAGTAGCCAAAAGTGACAATCTACTGAGACTAATGATGACGTGTTGTGGACGGTGGAAAACCCCAATAAAACAGCAGAGGTTGCTTGAAGAGCTTCACATAGCTGATAAGAGAGCTACTAGCCTCAGCTGCTGAGAAGTTGATAAAGGTTGCTAAGAGCCACCAAGCACCACAATAGTAATAGCAGTAACAATTTTCCATGTGTCACTGATACTTGAAGCTTGGAACCACTAACATCAAGAGAACTGAACTTTGCTAATTCAGGACTTCTTTTCAAATGGGACAAAAGAACACTCAGCTGACTGATGTCAAACTACAGCATAGTTTTAAACTTTATCCAAACTTATTCTAAATCTTAAAATATGCAAAAATTATTAATGAGTGTTTAAACACCATTTATGGATAAAGAAAATTGTGTGTGCTATGACTTGTGTATAGATATTCCCTCAGAACCTTATGTGGTCATATGTAGGGAGTCTCGGGGTGGCTGGATCTAGAGTGTGTGATGCTGGAATCAGAGGTGTGTGACTACTAATGGAGTTCACTGATTGATTTGGCATAGTTCTGGAACTGGATCATGGAAAGGCCTACCTTGGGTGTATTACCCTAATGTGTAATGGATAGAACATAATGGACAGAAAGAGGGGTGCTTTTGTCACAGATGTTTCTTTCCTGCTTCAATGCTTCGTTGCCTTATCCTTCCAATGAACTGTTTATCCTCTGCCCTGCCACCCTGTCTTGGAGTAAGCCAACTATGAACTGAAACCCCTACAAACTATGAGCCAAACTAGTCCTTTCTTCCATTAAATTTTAGTGTTGAGTATGTTGTCTAAGCAAAGAAAAAAAATAAGATAGTATTTTGGAATTTTATTTCCTTCCTAGTACACTCAATGTTATCCTTTCTGGACCACTCAAAAGGCACCTTGTTTTGTTGTCAACGTCCCAAATACTTTTCTTACACCAAAAATTTGATTAAAAATTCTAATTTATTTGTATTTGGATCACAACAATTTTTAACAGCCATTTGTTCATTTTAAGGTTTGGAATTGCCTTTTAAGGGCATTATTTGGCTTTATCAAATGCTAAAGTTTTCCATCTTTTTAGATAACTTTCTATTTTGTTCAGTTTCTAAGTTTTTCTTAAACTATTTCTCTCACTTTCTTACAAAATCATCTTCTTGCTGTCTTCTAAATTGTTGGACCTGAAAATAATCATACTGAAAACTACATCTCTTTAATGTTAAATTAGACCTGCTATGACTTGGACCTGGTGTCTTTTAATTTTAGTTGATATTGATTTCTGTTTAGTCTGTACTCAAGTAACTTACCAAGAGTGAATGAAAAATAAGCATCATAAGTTATACATACCTTTATGCCATAATCATAGTTGATTATAGTTTATAGAGATAAAATTTTAAGATTAAATATATTTTCATAATTTTAAAGAAATTATTTCATCCCTTTCTGCATGCATACTATTGATAAGAACCATATAATTCTGAAGAATGCTCTTCTGAAAATGATTTGTTATTTTAGTCTGAAAACTGTAAGAGAATTTCTTAGTTTTTGGTGTCATGATAAATCATTATAATATGCACAGGTATGCACGTCTTCTCAAAATTTATTTTGCTAGGCCTTGCCATAGCCTCTTGAGAGACACATCAGTAGCACTTCTTCCTACTCAGATTCTAAGTTAACAGATTTTTTTTTTAATTTGAGCAAGAAAATACATTATGGCAACTGTATTAGTCACTTTCTTGTCACTAAATCAGATATCTGCAAAGGAGAGGTTTATTTTTCCTCATGATTTAGAGAGTTCAGTCCATGACTCCTTGCCTCCAGGAAAGAATCAGCATGTCAGAATGGAATGACAGAAAAAAAACTCAACATCTGGCAGTTAGGAAGCAGAGAGAGAAAGGAGGGTTGGAGTACAATAATGCATCCTTCCAGGTCCAACCCAGTGACTTGAATTTTCCCAATAAGTCCCACCTCCTAAAAGTACATTAGACTATAAACTCTGTAGACTAATCCACTTATGATTGTAGTACCCTTATGATCCAACCACCTATCAAAAGCCCCACCTCTGAATACACTTTTGGGGGAACACTTTAGATCTAAACTATAACAACATCTTTAGAGACTGTGCTTTAGTTTCAGCATCAAATGGCTTGCTAACATCAAAGCCTTAATTAGGAGGACTTAATTGCAGGACTACTGCCTCCAAACAGCCTATGCTTTTCTTACAGTTTCAAAGTTTCCCACTACTGGAGTCAAGAAAAATGTCTGCTGATTTCACAAGAGGAATTTGTCCCCAAATGAGATCAGGAATGCCAGTTTTATCATCACAAAGTTACTGTCTCAAACACTTTTCTTGTCATTGAGACAATACCCAAAGTTAAAAGAAGACATGTTTATTTCCAATCACAGTTTGTAGAGATTTCAGTCTGTAGACAACTGGCTCCAAGACAGGATGTAATGGAACAGCGAAACACAGAGCAGTCCATGGCAAAGCATGTAGGAGAGAACAATTCAGCAAGCAGCAGCAACAGTAGGCAGCCTGTATTCCTTGTCTGCCTTTATATTCTGTCCAGGCTACAAACAAGTGATTGGTGCCATCCATACCCATTGTCCACAACCTTAATTCCAGTATCACACCTTTAATCCACATTCACATTTATAATCCAGCAAACTTCAAAACTCCACAGCATGACCAAGTGAAATTTTGGAGGGACATCTAAATACAAGCAGCAACATTCCACCCTTGGCCCTCAAAAGACTTGTGCACAACTTTTATGCTACAGATACATAGTCCTTCTCTAAGATTTGCCAAAGTTCAAACATTTTCAGCACTGATGAAAAGTCCAAGTCCAAAGTCTCTTCTGAGATTTAAGGCAAACTCTTTGATGCTAGTCCCCTGTACAAATGAAAAGAAATTTAAATACTTTCAGCATACAATGGTACAGATAAACATTTCCATTTCAAAAGGTACAAATAGGTGTATAGAAAGAAATGCTCATGGTGGACATTGCCATGGGCTCTAGGTGGTCAGCTGTATTCATGCAGGACATTGTCATGGGATCCAGACCCTCAGTTGGATTCTTGGGTCTCTAGTGCATGAACAGATCTCCTGTGCACTTCTGCATTTGACTTTTTGGTTGAATATTGCAAAATGATTCTATAAAGTATGCATTCTGTATTCAATCTATTTCTGTGCAAACAACAGTAACTAAAGCAAATCCAAAACCAGCAGGACAAACATTAACTCTCGTAGTTCTTTGTTCAGCATCTGGTGAAACCTGTGGCAAGATGTGAATTCCAGGCTGCGCACAGGACCCAACTCCACCAGGTCCCGAGATTCAGCACAACCCAAGAATCAGTACAACCCTCACGGGAAGGCCAGGCCAGCCTTGCAGGACACAGAGATATGCAGCCGAGCCCAGATCAGCCCAGGACCCCAGAGCTGCTCACCAGGGACTGACGAATATAGCTGCAGGGGCTTGAAGAGCTTGGGCTCCCCCCCACCAGAGTGCAGAGCATGCGCAAGCTCCATACTTCAGTGGAACAGCTTGTGAGTGTGGCATCCCAGAGCTCTCAGACCCCTGTCCAGACAGGTTGCTCCCTGCACTGTAGGCTTGGAACTCGCCCTGGCTTGCCCTGTTAATGCACCAGCTCTACTGGGTCCCATGATTCAGCATGACCCAAGAATCAGTGCAACCCTCAGGGGAACACCTGGCCAGCCTTGCAGGACACAGAGCCACATAGGTTCTAGAAGAAAATGACAAAACAAAAGACCAAGAGGCAGTCTCTGTCCCCCAGTCCTCTAAGAACAAACCCAAGAGACACTGAAATGGAAGACAGTGGGAGTCACACAAAGGGACTTACTGAAATGATAGAAAATGCAATAAAGAAACAGCTTGATGAAGTTATAGAGAAATTCAAATCAGAAATATTCTCTCAGCTAAAAAAATGAAATGAGAATCATTATTAAAGAAATGTTGTATGTATCTAAAGAAGAGCAAGATAAAAAAATAGAACTTAAGAAAATGATTGAAGCTTTGAATGAACAATATAAGACACAAACAGAATGCATGAAACAGATGCAAAGGGAAATGCAGGAAATGAAAAACCCCATGGAAAATTTGAAAAACCGCTTAAATGAAGCTGAAGATAGAATCTCAGATCTTGAAGACAGCATGGGAGATCATGGCCACGAAAGAAAAGATCTCCTAAAAATAGTAAGGAACCAAGAAACAACAATTCAACAGCTGCAAGACGATGCCAAGAGAAATAACATAAGATTAATAGGCATAAATGAAAAAGCAGGGGTCAATACTAATAACCTGCAAAGACTATTCACAGAAATAGTAGCAGAAAACTTTCCAAATATGGGAAGAGAATTTGAAATACAGGTAATTGAGGCATACAAAACCCCAATTAACCACAACCAAAATAAATCCTCACCCAGACATATAATAATAAGGGTATCAGAAATACAGCACAAGAACGAAATACTAAAAGCTGTCAGAGAAAAGAAATGGATCACCTATGAAGGAAAGCCTATCAGAATTACAGCAGACTTCTCAACACAAACCTTTAAGTTAAGAAGAGCTTGGAGTGAAGTACTTCAGATCCTGAAAGAAAATAACTTTCAACCCAGATTGATGTACCCTGCAAAACTATCCTTAAAAATTGATGGAGAAATAAGATACTTTCTTTTTATTTTACAATTTTTTTATTTAAGCAAAGAAAAAACAGAAAAAAAGACATATAAAACAAAAACAACAAGCAAAAGAGACAAACAAATGACTAGAGTAAATACACAACAGTAACATTGCAGGTTTACAAAACCTGATGATAGAAACTTGACAATGGTTGCAATATTGTGTATCATTATCTTTAAAATGGTTACTTACATTAACAGATATAGACATGTAAAATTGATCTAATCATATGAGTATTAATTGTTCTTTCTCAATAATGAATACATTCAGCAGTGTGTTCATTTTAGTTATCTTACATATACATATTGTCTTAGTTACTTTTTGCTCGTTGCTGAGACAAAATACCTGACGCCCAAAGTTAGGGAAGGAAAGGTTTATTCTTACAGTGTCTCGGGAGTTTCAGTCCATTAGTTGGCTCCAAGATAGCGTGGCATGGTGGGCCTGCTGTTCATGGCGGCTACAAGCTGCAAGCCTCAATCCGCGCTGGCGAGAGAGACAGGAAGCCGGGAAGCAAGCAAGAGGAAGACCTGCCTTCCCTTATACTGTATCTCAGCTCCACCCCTGGGCGGGTGTAGCAGTCACTTCATTAATCCTGGCGCCATTAATCCTGGCGCTAGACAACAAACTGATCACAAGTGTCAGACTCAGCCCCATCAAAAGTATGAGGACTTGGGGGTACATAGCATATCCTATACACATATATACAGGTTTCTATCTTTTCCTCTTCCCTTTTCTCTCTCCGCCTTTTCCCTTCCCAATTACTTTTGCTCTTTGAGCTGTTTTTTGCCATTGCATAGTATTTATTATAGATTTGGATCATATATACTTTTTCATTTCTTACACTAGGGAAACAATATGGTGTTTACACATGTGGGTTTGATTTATCTCACTTATGAGTATGGTCTCAAGTCGTGACCATTTACTTATAAAAGTCTCAATACAATCTTTCTTAATAGCTGAGTAGTACTCCATTGTATAAAAATACCACATCTTTTTATCCATTCTTTGATTGATGGGCACTTGGGTTGTTTCCAAAATCTGGCTATTACAAATTGGGTTGTATAAACATGGGTGCACAGATGTCACTGTGGTATGATGTTTTCAATTCTTCTGGGAAAATGCCAAGAAGTGGGATAGCTGGGTGGAATGGGATCTCTAATCCTAGCTTCCTGAGGAATCTCCACACTGTTTTCCACAATGGTTGCTCCAGTCTACACTCCCACCAGCAGTGGAGAAGAGTTCCTTTAACCCTACAGCCCCTCCAGCATTTGTTGTTGGTTGATTTTTTAATCTTGGCCATTCTTTCTGGAGTGAGATGAAATCTCAGCATTGTTTTAATTTGCATGTCCCAAATGACCATTGATGTTGAACATTTTTTCATATATTTATTTGCCATTTGTATTTCTTTCTCTGAGAAGTGTGTATTCATCTCAGATGCCCATTTTTGGATTGGGTCCTTGAATTTTAGGGGCCTGATTTCTTTGAATTCTTTATATGTCTTAGATAGAAGTCCTTTGTCTGATGGACAATTGGCTAAGATATTTTCCCAGTTGGTGGGTTTTATTTTCACTCTGTTGGAGATTTCCTTTGACATGCAAAAACTTTTTAGTAAGATGAGATCCCAGTTGTTGATTCTGGGAAGTGTTTCCTGTGCAATTTGATTTTTGTTCATGAACTCTCTGCCTACTCCTATGTCATCAAGTTTTTACCTACTCTGTCTTCTAGTAAGTTTAGTGTCTCTGTTTTTATATTCAGATCTTTGATCCATTTTGACTTTATTTTAGTGCATGGTAATAGGCATGGATCTAGTTTTAGTTTACAGCCCATAGAAAGCCAGTTTCTCGAACATCATTTGTTAAAGAGGTTGTCTTTCTTCCAATGTACATGGTTGGCCCCTTTGTCAAAGATGAGGTGGCTAAGTGTGTTTGTAATTGTGGCTGTATCTTCTCATCTATTCCATTGATCTTCAGGTCTGTTTTGATTCCAGTACCATGCTGATTTTATCACAGTAGCTTTTTAGTATGGTTTCAAGTCGGGGATTGTGATGCCTCCTGCCTTCACTTTGTTGCCCAGAATTGCCTTTGCTGTTCTAGGTCTTTTCTGGTTCCAGATGAATTTCAGGAATGCTTTCTCTAGCTCTGTGAGGTAGGCAAATGGTATTTTGATTGGAATTGCACTGAATTTGTATAATAATTTTGGGAGAATGGCCATTTTCACAATATTTGTTCTTCCTATCCATGAATAGGGAATATCTTTCCAATTTCTGCAATCTTCTTCGATTTCCTTCTTTAGAGTAATGTAATTTTACTGTGCAGACCTTTTACTTCCTTTGTTAGATTGATTCCTAGTGTGGGGCTTCCATTGCCATATACTTAATCTCAGTATTATACCCTTAATCCACATTTATACACCTCAATCCAGCCATCTTCAAAACCTCACTCATATGACTACATGAGTGTTTGGAGGGTGACATTAAGCTACAAGTCATAATAGTTACCATGGTTACAAATTACTCCATGTTCTCTGAGGCAAAGTAAGAAGTGGAAAGAGACTTCAAGTAGCACTAACAAAAAAATCATTCATAGAGAAGTGTTCTCTTGTAATAAAACTGAGGTAAATTTTTGAAATCTTAAGTGACCTCTATATTACCCCTGTGAAATCCTTCCACAGTATTTTTAGTAAGACTGACAATAATGTTCTCCATTCTATTTATCTGTGTCATATTTATGGTGTATTGATCAATAGTTATTCTTACTCCAATTTTTTTAAATACTGTATTTAAAAGATATTTTGTCTGTATTTTATTGTATTTCTTGGAAAATTTTTTGATTTTTTTCCTTGTAAATCTATTAAATATTTTCACAGCTTAAATAATTGAGATTTTTTTCTTGTTCTAGTAGTTTCTTTTTCAAAACATTATGTTTTCCTTTTATCTATGTGATACATTTTAAAGACATTTGAGAATTAATTTCTATCAAAATTAATATCTCCTGGAATATGCTTCACATATCAACATACCAACTGATGGTCATTCCACACAATTTACCCTTTCTTGTGTTAACATCTGTAGTCATGTCTACTGGTCCAACTGTGTACTCAGAACATCAATTTCTTATTTATCTGCAATTACTTATTTTGTGGTTTTTCATACTGTGTGTAAGAGCAATGGTTGCATTTCTTTCTATTCACAATTTATAGTGCCTATGACTTCACAGATACAATTTAAGTATCTGTGGAATAAATAATTCATGCCTGAAAACATGCTTATATTATTCCTGTAAAATCTCAAGGATCAGATATATTGGCTTTGAAATTAACATTCAGGTACAATAAAGAACACTTACAATTTATTCAGAATTTTAATCTAGATTATTCACTGGCAATTTGTATTTGAGTTTTAAATAACTTAAATGTGGTCAGTTGCAAATATTCAATCAGTGATGAAATCCTCGTTGACAATTAGTTGCTTTATTTTTTTTGTAAAATGCAGGGAACCACTGAAGCTGAAAATTGACCACGCCTGCAGGAGCTGGCCAGCTGGGCCTGGGAACAAAGATCACCCAGGGAGAGTTGCAAAAGGAGTAACTCCAACCCCCAAGACACCAGGCCCTTAGGTTGCCATCCATGTTGATTGTTAGGGTTTTCCAGCACAATAGAGAGGCATAAAGAAAAAGAGGCCTTTACTGGGGACACAGAGAAGAGTACACAACTCACTGGCTCCTCTTCTGACCTGAGACAAAGGGAGCTGGGGTTTACATAGACTTTGGTGAGAGATAGAATGAGGGGTGGGGGTTAGTGATGCATTAGAAACTGATTGAAGTTTTCACATGTGGGAAGGAAAAGAAGTTATATTAAGTGGTGAGGGGAGAAGGAGGAGGAAGTGGTCATTAAAGAGATAAGCTGTTGTTTTTGGCCTGCTACCATGTTAGACCACCACCATAATATTCAGCAATTTATACTTGGGCAAGAACCTATCATTGATTACTAAGCAACAGAGTGTCATGTGACATTAAAGTGCTGTTATGGTTTATGTTTGGATGACTCCCCAAGCCTCATGCACTCATGGAGTCAGCTGAGTCTAGTGTTTGTGATTGGTTCATTGTCTAGTGCTGGGACTGGTGTGTAAGTGCTGCACCCACCCATGGGTGGATAGCTGGCATACTATATAACAGAGGGAAGGAGGTGTGCTTTTCCCCTTTTGTTCTTGTCACTTGTAGTCACCATTAACAGCTGCCCCTTAACCATGCCACCCTGCCTTGGAGTCAGCTGAGTATGGACTGAAACCTGCAAAAGCTGCAAGCTAAATAAACCTCTCCTTCCTTCCTTCATTTTGGATGTCAGGTATTTTGTCCTTGCAATCAGAGAAAAGTAACCAAGACAGAATTTGGTTCCAGTGGATTGGGGTCATTGCTGTGACTGTACCTGACTGTGTGGTTCAAGAGCCTTTGGCAATGACTTGTTAGAAGAGTTTGGAAAGGTTCAAAGATGTCACCTTAAAGACTGGCACTGGAACACCTTAGTTTATTCTGTATGGGAGGTTTTGGTCAGAGCTCAGAAGACCAGAAAATCAGTAAAGACCAGGCTTTGAAGGTTTCTGCAAGGAAAGACTGCATTGGGTGTTGAACTTCAGTTGATGTGTGTTATGGCTTAGCAGAAAGTTTGCCTGCATTTTGCTCGTGTACAGAGACTCTGACCAAGTTGGAGACTAAGGGCAGTGAACTAACTAATCTGGCAGAAGAAATTTCAAGGCAGTCAAATGTTAAGGCAATGGCATGGCTATTGTTGGGGGCTTTTAGCCAGATATATGTTGTGCATCAAAGGCAAATAGCCCAGCAAGATGATTTAAAACATTGTCAGTTTGGACAGAAAGAAAGTTCCAGTAAAGTTGTGGACTATAAAGATAGAGCTGAGACCTCAATTGCTGAGAAGGAACAGAGAAATAAAAAAGATAGCCTGTGGGCATTGCAGGAAGAAGCAGTGAGTACCTGTACCTTGTAGCCCCAAAACTGCAAAAGTGAAAGATTTTGCTTGGAGTAGAAAGCTGCAGATTTCCATGCTCCAGAAGGACAGTAGAGGCTACATAAATTTCCAAAATGGTGGTGGCCACACCAGGTTCCAGAATGGTGGAGACATAGAAAATCTGTTCCTCACAATCAGGTTCAGAGAGATCAGCAAACCAGGTACTCGACTCCTACAGCCAAGAGTTTTCTCTCTTGGCTGTAGGAGTCGAGTACCTGGTTACTGCTCCAGCTTGCAGTGGACATTGGCAGCATCCATATGGTGCTGATTTTAAGCACGTGCAGAACACATGAGTTCTGAGGTTTAAAAGGCTTCCATCCTGGTTTCAGAAGGCCTGGGAGGCCAGGCAGTGTGCCCCTGAGAGGGCAATGTGTGAAACTGTGAGTGTGAAGCTGAAGGTTCAATGGAGAACCCAGAAGTTTGGAAAAGCCAGGATTTGGAGCATCTAAGGAAAACTGCAAGAACTGAGCAGAGTGGCCCTGAGAGAGAAGCTATGGGAGCTAAAACTCCTGGTACTGCCACAGGGGTGGAGTCTCTCAAGCTTTTTGGAGCTCACAACCAGATTGCTTCAGATGTCTTGTGTGGAACTCCAGGACTTAATGAATGCCCTCTGAATTTTGGACTTCCTATGGTCACATACCTTTGTACCCCCTTGTTTGTACCTTCTGGAATGCTAATGTTTATCTTGTGCCATTGCATGTTGGAAGTGTTTAACAACATTTTCATTTGTATAGTGGCTTGCAGCTAAGAGTTTGCACTAGCTCTCAGAGGAAACTTGGGACTTGGACTTTTCAGCAATGCTTAAATTGTTAGGACTTTGATAACTCTTGGAGATGGACTAAATGTCTTTTTCATAAAGGCTGTACATGAGTCTTTGGGGGGCCAGGGAGGAATGTTGTTTTATGTTTGAATGACCCCCCAAGCCTAATGTACTCATGGAGGCTGCTGAGTGTAGCATTTGTGATTGGTTCATTGTATAGTGCTGGAATTGGCAGTGTGAGTGCTACACCCACCCAGGGGTGGGTAGCCAGCATACTATATAACAGAGGGAAGGACACATGCTTTTCCCTTTTTCCCCTTTTGCTCTTGTCACTTGTGGTCACCATGAATGACTGCCCCTCAACCACACTGCTCTGCCTTGGAGCCAGTTGAATGTGGACTGAAACCTCCAAAAACTATAAGCTAAATAAACCTTTCCTTCCTTCATTTTGGGCATCATGTGTTTTGTCTCAACAACAAGAGAAAAGTAACCAAGACAGTTGCTAAATGTGTAAAACACTTCTATGGAGAAAGGGCAGTTCCTTTCCTCCCATCCAGAGAAAGAGGTCTCCACCTGACCCCAGATTTGGTCTTTTCATTATTTTTCTCATGCCCTGGCAGTCCTTCATCCCAGGAACCTCAAAAGCTGTGCTGGTTGTGGAATATGATGCATGCTCAGCAGTGGGGTAAGATATTAGCAAGGGGTCACTTCTCATGTGCATCCAATGGGAGAGAAGTGAACTGGTAGTGGTCAATATTCATCACTGGAGTGAATTTATATTGACATCATCAGGTGTAAAACTTGGGGCATAGAGAAATGAGTCCACTAGGGCTAGAGAGAGAAAAAGAAACCAGGGAGGAAAAAACAGGCTTAGGAAGAAGCCAAAGAGACAAATAAGCTTGAGAGAAACCAAAGACAGAGAAACAGGCTTGAGAGAAGCCGAAAACAGAGAAATAGGCCTGAAAGAAGCCAAAGAGAAAAATATACTTAAAGAGAAGTCAAAATGAAAAATTGACTTTCAAGGAACAAAAAGAAAAAAAAAGGTATTGATTTTATCAGTTGTTAGACATGGGTCAAACAAATTCTGAAAAATTGCAAATGTATATGGAACTGTTTGTTGGATGTTTGATTCCTCTATTTACTTTTCTTTTGTGAATTTTGATTAGGAAGTGTCTTGATGATTTTGGGCTTGTTGGGAGAGCTACAGAGAAATTGGCTTGGAGCACTGTTTTGAAATTGCGTCCCAAGCAGGGGAGGGATGGCAGAGTGGTGGGAGTTCTGGTGAAATTTGAGCATTCTAACCTTACTTAATTGGATATGAGGGGAACAACGGAGGATGTCTCTGAGCAGAATGTGGGGTACTCAATCTAGAGTGGCACAAGAGTAAAGGAGCAGAAACAAAGCAACAAAGAAAAGGAAGTTTAATGTAGGCATGGAGGGAGTTACCACAGAGGGAGTGCTGTGCTGGTTCTCTGCTGACAAAGGGTGGAACCTGACTTATATAGACTCTGATGGAGGACTTTGGGAAGCTGATGTAAGCTACTTAATTCTGTGAGGTTGAAGGGAATTGGGTTATTTTTTGTGCACCCAGGCTTTGGCAAAGGCTTATGGGGAGAAGGAGCTGCAGGGGGTTTTGGGAAGAAGGAATCAGGCACCATGATGATTTAGCATTGCATCATCACCATGATAGCTGGGCATCTCTGTGATGACTGAGTGGATCCTGGGCAGGGGACCCTATCAGTCTCTTCCCTATAAGAGGAGAGATTTAGGAATTTAAATTCTCTTCCCTATAAGAGGAGAGATTTAGGAATTTAAAATTCCATTTTAAAACCACCCAATATCTTTAACTGAGCCACAAGTGATAATAGGGGAACGGTCTCAGTGGAAGACCTCCAAATGATATAGGAAAAATGATCTCAGACCTCCAAATGATATAGGGGAATGAAACTCCCAACCTACTATATGTCTGGTGCAAGTCTGTGTTCTCTAAAATCAAAGAATAAATTTTAGGAACAATGGAGAGCAAGAGCAGAATATATTTATTGAGAGAAAGAAAGCTTCTGTCAGAGAGAGAGACAGATGGAGTTCCGAGTGGGTTGCCAAAGACTCTGTCTCTTCTATTGACTTTTATAGAGTAAAACCATGATGGGGAAAACTGGGAACTCACAAGGCAGATGGGCTTGAGGTGGGACAGAACTGTGGTCAACCAATAAGATTAATTATTTAGGTAAAACTGACCAAATCAACCACAAATGGGGAAGTGAGTCACATAGTAAGTGAGCATTCTTATGGATTAGGGGATTGGGATGGTAATTCCCGGTTTCTCGAGATGATCCATCCCTAATCCCTAATGTTTATACATAGGGTGTGGTTGCATTTGTTTTGCCTTTTGTCTTGAGATCTGGCCCACAGCAAGAGGTGTGTATCTCTTCCAAGGTCACAAGATATCTGGTCCTCTGTATGGGTTCCTTTGAGGGCCTAGTCCTGACTGCCTATAATATTTCTGTCTAACTCAGTTGCCTGTAACACAAGTAGCAATCTCCACCTTTTCAGTCCAGAAAAATTTTGCTGAGTCACAGATTGGAATTTCTGCCTTCTCTATCTCTGTCTTTTTGTCAGTCTCTCTGTCTGTCTCTCTGTCTCTCTGTCTCTCTCTCTCTCTCTCACAAATGATGCTAAAAGAAGCCAGACAGTGAGGAGAATATATGAAGGGTTTTCAACATATGTATTCTATTACTATTCTTCAGGTCCCTAATAGTCTGGGATGGGTTGTGCATCTTCATTAAGCAGTACCTTTTAGGTTCCTAAAGTAATTGAGAAAGGTTACCATGACCTGTGGCCCTACAACCCCATTTGCCTTGGCTTTTGTGTAGTTCCTAAATTGGCAGATTATGGCCTCAAGTGAGTAGAAAGAAATTGCTAACACATGTTTAAATCTGGGGGATTATTTGTTGTGGAAAGGAAATTTTTTGAAATGTGCAAGTGTTACAGGCAAGTGAGTTAGTTAGAAATTATTATAAGTAGTCAGACAGGGCTGAGCCCTCAAAGAAGGCAGCACAGAAGACAAGATACCTTGCAACCTTGGAGGAGACAGACAACTCTGCCTGGGCCAGACCTCGAGACAAAAGCAAAGCAAATGCAAGCACAACCAAAGCATAAACTCAGGGATTGATATTCTAAATAGGTATGAATCACTTTGAGGAAGCCAGGAGTCACCATCCCAATCCCCTACAGAAAGAGCCACTGCTCTTCAAACATACCTGCTTACTATATGACTCACTTCCCCATTTGTCCCTGATTTGGTCAATTTTTTTTTAACCTGAACAGTTAATCTTGTTAATTGACCATAATTCTGTCCCACCTCATGGCTGCCTGCATTGCCAGTTCCCATGTTTTCCCCATCTTGGAACCATCTCACCTCATAGTTTTGCTCTGTAAAGTCCCTAGAAAAGAGTCTTTGGCAACCCACTCAGGACCCCTCCTACCTCTCTCTCAGACAGAAGCTTTCTTTCTCTCGATAAATACATTCTGCTCTTAACCTCTCTTGTTCCTAAAATTCATTCTGCAATTTTAGAGAATAAGAACTCATACCAGACATCTAGTAGGTTGGAAGTTTCATACTCCTATATCACAAGGATTAGGCCTCACAATGCTGCTCAGAATGATATAGGAAAAACAATCTCAGACCTCCAAATGATGTAGGGGAATGAAACTCCCAACCTACTACATGTCCAGTGTGAGTTCGTGTTCTCTAAAACTGAAGAATGAATTTTAGGAACAACAGAGGGTAAGAGCAGAAGATATTTATTGAGAGAAAGAAAGCTTCTGTCTGAGGGACAGAAGGGGGCCCTAGTGGGTTGCCAAAGAATCTGTCATATTTAAGGGCTTTTATAGAGTAAAACAATGATGGGGAAAACTGGGAACTCCCAAGGCAGACGGGCATAAGGTGGGACATAACCATGGTTAACCAATAAGATTAATTGCTCAGGTAAAATTGATTAAATCAAGGACAAATGGGGAAGCAAGTCACTTAGTAAGAGGGGGATGCTTAATGATAATGACTCTTCCTGTAAAAGGGTGGGATGCTGTCTCCTGACTTCCTCAGGGTGATATAGAACTATTTAGAATATCAATGCTTAGCATATGGGTGTATTTACTTTGCTGTTTGTCTTGATATCTGGCCTGCAGCAAGAGGCGTGTGTCTCTTCCAAGGTCACCAAGACATCTGGTCCTCTGTGCCCGTTTCCTTGAAGGCCTAACCCTGTCTGACTGCGTATATTTCTGTCTAACTCAGTTGCCTGTAACAAGAACATAGCCATTACAAAAGATATGTTAATCAGAGAAGGTGCCTTTGCTGCTACAGTCAGTCAAATATGCAAATATTTGATAAATTTTGAATAGCAGCCACAAGGGCATGGAGGGAACTTCCTCCACTAGGTGAAACATTCATTGATTTGACTTCTAGTCATAAAGATCCAAATAAACCAATTTAGAATTTTACAACTCTACTGCAAGCTAGGGAGAGACTTATAAGCAAAGGAGAGCTTAGCAAGATAATAGTTCAACAATGGGCCTTTAAAAATGCAAATAAGTGATATAAGGCACAAAGAGCTTCTCTGAGGTGGTCTGGCCTGCCCTGGCTTGATAAGGCAGTGTTACAGGCAGCTGAGTTAGTTAGAAATATTATAGGCAGTCAGACAGGGCTAGGCCCTCAAAGGAGCTGGCACAGAGGACCAGATGTCTTGTGACCTTGGAAGAGACACACACATCCTGCTGTGGGCCAGATATCAAGACAAAGAGCAGAACAAATGCACCCATATCCTAAGGATTGATATTGTAAATACGTCTCTATCACCCTGAAGAAGTCACCAGTCAGCATCCCACCCTCCTACAGGAAGTCTTTGTCATTAAGCATCCCCACTTACTACGTGACTTGCTTTCACATTTGTCCTTGATTTAATCAATTTTACCTGAGCAATTAATCTTATCGTTTAACCTTAGTTATGTCCCACCTTATGCCCACCTTGCAAGTTCCCAATATTCCCCACCTTGGACCTATCTAACCTCATGGTTTTACTCTACAAAAGTACCTAGAAATGACAGAGTCTTTTTCAACCCACTTGGGACCCCTTCTGTCCCTCAGACAGAAGCTTTCTTCCTCTCAAGTGTATTCTGCTCTTACCTTCCATTGTTCCTAAGAGTCATTCTTCAATTTTAGAGAACACAGACTCATGCAGGACATATACTAGGTTGAGAGTTTCCCCTGAATCAGCAGGACCCACACTGCAGAGTTGGTGTTTGTGGCCCTGCCTCCCATGTGCTGTAGAGCAAACTCCACTGTGGGCTGCCAAGCCTTTTAATGGCCAGCTCCAGGCAGCACCAAAGCACTTGGCCAGGGATGGGAAGGTGGAATGTGGCTCCAGGGCCCCTGAGCTACCCCCATTTTCTGCATTGCCTGTATGCACACTTCATGCACCAAAAGTTTATGTGGTGCTGGTACCACTTGCACTCAGATCCCCAAAAGCAGTGGGTCCTCCAGACCAGAGCAGGAGCACAGCAAGCATTACCAGTGCCTGGGGTCAGCTGGCAGGGATAGTGACTTTGTAGGAATATTTCTGCAGTGGCCCAGGATTTTGGTGCTGTCCTCTATGGAGCCAAGCACCACAAGGCCTGCATGCACACCAGCCAGTCATGACCACCAGCCTTGAGTTGATGAGGAGGGAGCAGCCTGAGTTGGGAGTGGCATAAAATATGCAAAAGCCCTGGGTGTCTAAGTGTAAAATGCAGGGGTTTTTTTCTCTGTACTTAAGGCCCTTTTCAACAAAACCTTCTAGTATCTGTACAAAGTGTCAATGAGGATATCATTGGAACAGTGAGTGTAAATCCAAAATAGGTGTGGCAGTCTGGTCCATTCTGGAAAACTTTTGGTGGAGCATGTCCCAGTCTCACCAAACAATGGTGGTGCTTTCCTCAATTCCTCCCCAGGTTCACCCTCCACTGCCAAGCACTTTTCTGACCTCTGGTGAAATACAAAAGCAGCAGAGGTTGGGACCTTAGTCCCTCCTCCAGATTCATACTAACTCCTGAAATTGGACCTCAAGTTATTCCTACTTGAGTCTGTGGGTTTTGCCTAAAGGAATAGTGGATCTTCTACTGGGCTGCAGCTGTGTCACTTTAAAATGTCATCAGGTTTTGCCAGGTGTCATTGTTGGGCACAATTATAATGTAAGAATGCAGTTATAAAATAACAAACTTATAGTTATTTCTTGATCAATTAGCATCCTCTGAGCAAGTTTCTGTTCTGCTGCTTCCGCTGAATTCAATTTACCTTGACAGTGTCTAAATCCCAGCTGCACATCTCTGATGAGCATCGAGTCAGAGTAATTATCTATACCTCAAGGTACCCTAGGCTAGTCAAGGACACCTTGTAAAGGGTCCCTCCCCTTGTTCCTAAAATGTTTCTATATTATGATAAGCAATTACTTTGTTTCAACAGATCGGTTTAAAACTAACCTGCCTGTCAATGCATGTAACCAGTTATGTAGCTTTTGTCACTTGCTTTGTACTTTCCACTTCTAAATGTTACGTATACTAAACTCTTTCTAAATTCAGTGCTGTTGCCTTTGTGAAATTATCCCACAACAGTCCACTGATGTGAAGATTCAACAATCCACAGGTGTAAAGATTAAATGTTGCCTTCTTCTCTCTTCAGTGCAAACAGTCTTCCTTTCAGTTTTGTTTGGCTTCACCTGGGAATTTTCCTGCAACATCATTGATGCAGATTACACAGGAGAACATCTAGTTCATTGTTCAATCTACTCAAAACACTGTTCAAATCACCCCAGGTTCTCATATCGCTCAATTGGTTATTCTTCTCTAGACAAAAATGGGAAAATTTATAAATTAGAAAAGAGTATCTAAGGGTTTTGTGTTTTCTGATATATACTGGGCTCAACAGATTAAGTAGGATTACCCTGAGATAAAATTCATAATTGAAGGAAAGGCATTTAAAGGGCTTTTAAACACAGAAACAAATGTTTCTGTTATTGCCCAATGCCATTGACTTATGGCATGACCTTTGGATGTCAAAACTACAGATCATCACACTGCAGGCAGTGTTTCTCACCCTAGTAGAAGTGCTAAATTGTTACCCTGAAGGGATGCAGAAAGTCATTCTGGACATTTCTCACCTTATTTCTTCCCTCATATACCAGTCAATTTAAGGGGTCATGATATATTACAGGATATGGAGCATTTCTGGTTTACCCTAACATCTTGGTGACTCATCAGATGTTACAACAATGTTTTCTCCCCTCTTAAGGGCCTGGTAAATATAATAAAGGAAGTAGAGAATCCCTCCCAACATACCCAAAAAGAATGGTTTTTGCATAAGATATTCACCTTCACATTTTCAGAAGGGGCCTTAAACTCTTCTCTGATCCCACAGAGAGCATCCAAGATAATTTGGATGTCTGAAACCCTTTCTGGGTTGATCAGTGACCCTCAGTCAGGAGAAGCTTACAGTGGTTCATGCACTGGTTTGTAAACATGATGGTGGGACACCTAGAATCCTCCAATAGCCCTTGGAATACCCCAATCTTCATAATTAAAAAGAAGTAAGGAAAGTGGAGATTATTACAAGATTTGTGGGCTGTTTATTGAGCCATGGAACCAATGGGAGCACTTCAACCAAGATTGCCAATTCCCATAGATATTCCTTTGCATTTCTCCCTCATGCTGATTGATTTTAAAGACTGCTGCTTTACTATTCCCCTTCATCCTCAAGATAAAACATGATTTGCCTTTAGTCTACCATCTATTAATAATCATACACCTTTTTTCATATTTGGCTTACCTCATCCAGCAAAGACATATCGTGCCCCAAACTGTTCAGATTCAAATTAACCATCTTGCAACCTTATCTGATTTTCAGACCCTGCTTGGTAATATTAATTGACTCCACCCAGCTCTTAAGCTAACAACTCATGATTTAGGTCCTCTCTTTTACATTTTCAAGGGGCAGTCAGTCCCCACATCTCCAAGGACACTTATATCAGAGACTAAAACTGCCTTGGACAAAGTTAATCTGGTTCTCTCTAATGCTCTACTTTCTAGAGTAAACAAGTATTTGCCAATGTCTTTAATTATCTTCTCAACTCAACATATGCCCACTGGGGTCTTTTGACAGTCTCAGAAGCCTTTACAATGACTGAATATGCCACATGCTCTGCATAAAACTATTACTCCCTTTTATGAGGTTGTGGCAGAACTCATTGCATGTGGGTGAACACATGCTGTTCAGTTCTTTGGTTGTGAGGTGTGAACCATCATTACTCCCTTTTCTTCTGCTCAACAACAGTGGTTATGGCAGTTTTCATTCTCTGAGCAATTTGAATTGGCTGCTTCCCTGGTGTTTTGATTGTCATTATCCTACAGACAGATTAATTCAATTTGCTTCCCTCACACCATTTGTATTTCCTTCAAAAATAAGTTTGGTCCCCACAGCAGGTGTCTCCAATTTCACAGATGGGTCATCTTCAGGTAGAGGAGGTTATATAACAGCCTCATCTTCCCAAATACAGAATATGAGTTTCTCTTTTGCACAGAAGACTGATCCCAAAGGGTTACAAGTCAATCATCTCTGGCAAATGGATGTCACACACATTCCTTAGTTTGGTTCTCTACACTGGGTCCATATTTCAATAGACACTTCCTCAGGATTTATCTTTGATTCTGTTCACACTGGTGAAGTGGTTAAATATTCATCACTCATTGTTTAGATGTCTTTAGCACCCTTGGCTGCCCTTGGGCACTTAAGACTGACAGTGATCCAGCCTAAACAAGTACTGCCTTCTAAACAGTTTGTAGAACTTTTCATGTGTCTCTTACCACAGAAATTCCTTATAATCCTCAAGTCTAAAAATTGTTCAATGTGCTCACAATTGAAATTTCAAAAATAAAAGGGTGAGTTTCCCTCAGAACAGGCTTCACTCAGCAGTGTATTCTATTAACTTCTTAAATTCTTTTAAAGATGGAACTACCACAGCAACAAGATGATGCCATTAGGGAAAGGCTAAAAAGAGTTCTTTGGAGACATATTCATACTGGACAATGAAAGCACTCAGTCCAGTGCTAATTTTCTGTTGAGAATATGTTTGTGCTTTTCCAGGAAATACTGAACAGTCTTTCTGGGTACCAGAACATGCCTTCTGGCTGCATCACAGACCCAAATCCAGAAAAGGAGTTGGTTCTACCACTCGAGAAGCTGATGCTCAGTCCTATGACAGTGATGCCTCAGAGATCATTCCACAACTGATAGAAAAGGATTAAGATAAAACCAAACTTAATTGACCCAGAATTCCCAGGAGATGGTAACCAAAAACAAACTAAAGGTCTAAGTAGGTGATAGGAGTGTATAGAGATAACCAAACTGAAAGTTACATGTAAGAAGGGAACAAAAAGTTACTAGTATTCTTAAGATAAAACACAAAAATATATGTTAATAATAAGTAAGATTTTGTCCTTTCCTAATGCTTATTGTAAGATATCTCTGCTAACTGATTTACAACAAATCTATTCTATTTGTAGTTATGACTTCTAAAAATTTAAAAGTTATTGTAATTCAATGTGATCAAAAACTATGTTTGAGTACAATCTGATTTTGTTAGGTGTTTGCCAGTCTGCCTATGCATATGTTTGTTTGTCCAGTCTGTTAAACTGTTGTTGGGAGTCAGATGAGCTAGTGATCATTCACATGTACAGAGCCAAAAGCACAAATACACATAGAAGAGTGCCCAAGAGCACGGAGCACCTGAGAAATGCCCTGAGGACATGGAGTGCTGGAGGTAAACAGGTGTTCCAGCCCCCAGAACACAGGGAATAAGCTCAGAGGGCTCTTGAAGAAACAGAGAAGCTGTGTACTTGTTTGTCTGTCCATTTGCCCAATGAGTTAACAGCTGTTCTCTTTTTATTTGAGCTCAGCATTTTTTTCTCTTTTCTTTTTTCTTTTGTATTTTTTGATAATTCAGTCAAAGTTTATTTTGGGTTACAGATTTAAAAACTTGCTTCCACCTGGGTTGCAGCTGGTCAAAATGATGCTAAAATTAGTTGTGCAAATGTAATGTATTGTTGTCTATTTTGACTTGAAAGTCTCTCATTGTTCAAAAATAATGTGTTAAATGTTCTGATTGGATTTTCATAAGTGACCAAAAAATTATTGGGATATTTAAACAAAAATTCCTTAGGGTGAGGGGAGATTATTTGTAAGGACTCCAATTAATAAGAAAGCAGTTGCCTGATAACACTAATCAGTTTTTGTTCATTAATGGGAGGTCCTAGTGATCCCCATAGCCTTATGGGAGATACCCAAATTAAAGTTATTAAATATATTATTGTAATATATTCACATTGCTGATCATCAAAAGGTTAAATTTTCTAGACACTAAGGTTTTTCATTTAAAGATGCTCTGATACAAAAGTTTCCATATGACTATGACAAATTATTGTTGTTAACCTCATGGTTTACCAAATGTATTCATGCCTCCAGATGTGCAGGTCTTCCAAAAAGTAAAATAGGCATGGTTTATGGTGACAGAATTTTGTTCCAGATTCAGACCTCTGTCTTTAATAAAAATTTATGAGATGTATATTCCCACTAAAGGTAAACATTTAGGTAAAATTTTTTATGTATTAGGTAGGGATTATTGACTAAAAGGAGGTATTTTATGTCAAAATGGAAATTCAAGTGTGTTAAAAAATATCATCATGATTATCATGCTAGTATTAGGTATGGGTTTTAATTTCTAATTTTCTGTGTAAAATATGTAACTGTTAACATTCTATAGGTATTTAAATGTCAAATCATCCATGGTTAGTAGGAAACAATGACTTAATTCTATGTTCCAAGGTATTTGATATTTACATAAGATAATAATGCTAAGCTTACTGCCTCTACTACTCTGCCCTGTTATCAATCTTTTCTTCTGGGTGTTCAACAACTGAAGTTTAGAGGCCAAAAATCAGAGATATAGATGGGCTAAGAAGATAGTCATTATTTTGGTCCTAGTTCTCCAAGGTCAATAAAGACCCAGGACATTAGAGAACTTTTGCTGCAACAGCCTATACTCAGTCCCTGGTCTTCTGATCAAGAAGTTTGTGAGACCATGGAAGAAAGTGATCATTGCTGTGTGGTGCACCAAAGGAGAGTCACCATGAGGGA
The DNA here is from genome assembly GCA_004363535.1 of Dasyprocta punctata. NCBI lineage: Eukaryota > Metazoa > Chordata > Mammalia > Rodentia > Dasyproctidae > Dasyprocta > Dasyprocta punctata. Next base: position 82,735 of record RJWM01003064.1, on the reverse strand, counting down.
AAAATCTCCCAAGCTTTCACAGAAAGCTAGTTGGTCAACCAATGACTGTGATTCATTCAGGTGGCTGACACTGACAGAAGAACTAAGAGGTGCTATGCATGTTTCCAGGTTATTTCCTGAGAAAACTGAACTGAACAGGATGGGTAGCAAGAGATTAATTATAATTAATACAGGTCTCACCTTAACTTGATCTTGAGCATCTTTCAGAAATGTACAATTACAAGAGATATAAACAATGCCATAGTAAAAGAAACTCAAATCACTAAAACTTCTGACAGTTGATGACTTACTACACTGGTAACTGACTACTGTTATGGATTAATGGATTGTACACAATTTCATTTACTAAATGCAAGGACTCAAATAATTGCTTGGCTTGGAAATCTTTAGCCTAAATGAAAGTTAACTCAAAATGGGATGAGTTCAAGAATAAAAGGATCTTCTACAGACTTATCTAAACACAATTTCAACTGACCACCCATTGCTTGTAAATACAAAACAAAAAAGAGTGATATGTAGGAAGCCATTGAAGCTGGAAATTGATGACACCTGTGGGATCCAGTCAGTGAGGTCTGGGTATGAAGACTGCCTGGGGAAAACTGCAAAAGGAGTAACTCCAACCCTCAAAACATCAGGGGCTTAGGTTGCTGTACATGTTGATTACTAGGTAATGGGATGTCACGTGACATTACATTGCTAAACATATAAATAAACACCACTAAAGTGAGGGAGCAGTTCCTGTCCTCCCATCAGGGGAAAGAGGTCTGTACTTGACACCAGCTATTGTCTCTTCTTTATTTTTCTCATCCTTTCATGTTCATTTATCTCATCTTCACCTGGGAACCTCAAGTCTCCACTGGTAGTGGCAATAAAAGACACATAGAGCAATTTGAGGTTGACAAAAGAATTGAGAAAAAGACATACTGGGTATTTTCCATATATGCCCAAACCCCACACATTCATAACTTTCTCCATTTTCAATAATACCCATCAAGTGGAACATATTTTACAATTGATAATTCTATATTGCCACACTGTCAGCCCCAATACATTGTTAGCATTTAGGGTTCAATTTGATATTATATATTCTGTGTGTATGAATACATTTACAATGACATGGATCGATTATACTATCTTTCAAAATAGTACACTGTTCTGAAAATCATCGGTGTACAACTTATGTATTTTACCCACTCTTCTAATGCCAACAATGCCTTTTTAAATTATTTTTACAGTTTTGTCTTTTTCATAGTGTTGCATAGATTCATTTAGTATATAACTTTTCATCAGTCTTTTATTTAGTAATATGTGTGTAATCTTCTTCTATATCTTTTCATAGCTTAAGAATCTTTGTTTTAACTTCACACTAGATAATATTCTATTGTCTAATTGTAGCACAATTTATTTATTCTGAAGAAATATTAGTTGCTTCCAAGTTTTCAGTATTTATGTATAAAGTCACTATGAATATCTCTTGCAGGTTTTCGTGTGGAAATAAGATTTAAAGAACTTGGTTAACACTAAATAGAGGAATTTCTAAATCATACAATAAGAGTATGCTTAGTTTTATAAGAACCCCCACAATCTCTTCCAAAAGGGATATACCATTTTGGACCAGCAAGGAATGAGAATTCCTGTGGCTTCACATCTTCCTCAGAACTTAGCATTGCCATTATTCTGGATTTTGATGATTGTAATGCTCATGCAGTACTATTTCATTGTATTGATGAGCTTTTCCCTGATGACCTGTGATTTCTCATGATTATTTGCCATTTCTTCTTTGGTGAAGTGTCTGGGAAGGACTGTGGCTCATTTTTTATATTATGGGATTTTTTTTCTTTTCTAATCATGTTGTTAATACATATGTACATAAAATTATGTTATACTAGTAGCATAATTATAGTTATCTCTTGCTTAATTTATGAATATATCATCCTAAAGAAAGATAAAATAACAATCAATAGGTAAATGTATATTCTGTGCAAAGCTGAAAAGTATAAATGAAATAGCACAAGGGGAACAAGAAACTGTAGAAAGCAGGTGTGTGTTACTCCTCTGCTAATTTGTGAGTTTTTGTTCATATTGCATTATACAACTTCAATATATTTCAATAATATAAAATATCATGCTTACATAGATCAAAAGGAAGGGAGCAAGTAATATAGACATCTGATTTAAATTACCTGTGGCACACTTTAAAAATAAATATAAAGATCATAAAGTAGAGGTATGCTTGCCATGATTGAGCATTATTGGGGAGATGAGTAAAATGAAACAATTAAGGAACAAAACAGTGCAGGAACTTAGAGCAACAGCAAGTATTTCTATCATGTGTACTTATGGTGAGGGTTTTAGTTCTGATGTGATCTGTTATCAACCAACAGTCCATTGTGATTAAACCATGGTTGCCAGGGTGGTACTGTTGAGAGACTGTGGGACCTTTGGAAGGTAGAGCCTGGTGAGAGGTCCCTGGACCACTGGTATTTCTTGTGCAACCCATTTGGTAGTTCTCAAAAGAGAATTGCTATTTTTAAAAGAGCAATTCTACTCCTGACAATTTTCTCTTTTCTCCTGGTTCAAAATGTAATCACTTGCTTGCTCCCACACACCACCCCATCACTGCTATTCACTGTGATGTGATTACAGACAAGAAATGAGCTGAAGTCACTGCTTTGCCCTTGAACCATCAAAACTTGAGTGAACAAGCCTTTCTTTTTAAAAATAGTTCTTACTCTAATGAAAAATGACTACAACATTAAGGGTTTTAAAATTTATTCTGACTGAAAAGATTAAGTATCATATAATATGCAAAATACTGTTAAGTCTTGAACATTTAATATTGCATTTTTAAGGAGCTGATATTCCAACTTTAGAGACAAGTATGTAGCAATAAGAATACTATATATGATAATACTATGTTGTGTATTACATGATAATACATAGGAATTTTCAAGGAACAATAAAGAATTCCATGTATCCAAATAAAGGAGAAGATATCTAAGCTGAAGAAGAAGCAAAGATATAGATCTAATTCACTTTTTTTTGCTCCTTACAGTTCTAAAGATGAATGACTTCCCAAAATAAGTCTAAGGCATACAATATAGTAGCTATTGTTTTCATAGTATCTCTCTTTGAATTTCTATGCCAGTTCTACTGCTTTGTTTTGATTGCTCTGTTATCTTTTGTTGGATTTTACTATCTTTGAAATAAAATTAAAAAAATAAGTCCAAAGCTTTTATCTTTTCTAGGTCCATCTTAGAAAGATATCTGAAGCATTTCTCAAAGACATAGAAAGACTTAGACTAGATTATTGCTATAGTGCTTGTAACCTGGCTCTTCAGGTGCTTCCCAAATTGTGTTGCTATTATTATAACTTGATCTTCTATCTTGAAAAATATCTATCTAACCAAACTTTTTCTACTTTTTCAGATTACATATTCATCTCACTAACTAAATGCACCTTTTATTCAGAAGAACTTTTTCATTGGAACCATTTATCAATATCCAACTAGAAAAAATAGAAACCAGTGTAGGTGTTTTGGTCTGAAAGGGGTTTAATATAGAGGATTGTTTACAAAAATATTTTAAAACCCAAAGAAGTCAAAGAGGAATATTGATGATTTCCTGCAATCTACAAAAACAGGAGGCCTCTCCTTTCATTATGAACTGCAGGAGCTGGCATTCCCAATGGCACTGTTATAGCTTACAATGTTGCTGCTGTCCAGAACATCATGCATCCACATACACATCAAGTCTGCCTTTAGTGGTAAAAGGGTATCTACCCACTTCAAGACTTCTAATCCTGTGTACTTTGTACTGACCTAACAGACATATGTCAGTCAAATAAGGCGATTTACTGATCCTCATTTGTCATTGAATGTTTTAAGGCTTCAGCAATAAAAGTTTCATGTATCTGGGAACTCCAAGTCCCAGGTAAATGGAAACTGTTAATAGCCAAGTGTGAGAATTTTGGGAGTATAGTCTTCAGGTTTCTAGTTGTATCAGCACAAAGGAGAGCAAAGAAAAGTTGTTCTGGGACTGAGTACCAGTATAAAGCTGGCTAGCATACTTCTTTGAAAAAATACAGATGACTCAGAAGCAATATTTTACTCCTACTTCAATGTGAGCATAACTGATAATTTATCACTTTTGTTGCTAAACTATTCTTGGACACCTGATAGAAAGGAAGTATCAGGGGCAGGGTGGGGCGGGGGAGAAAAAAAAGAAAGGAAGTATCAATGCATACTAAGCTAATATGATGACTGAACACTGACAATGAATAGGCTCAACTCTGAGCTTAAGATTTTTGTAAAATTAAGTGAAATAATTATTATATAGCACATTGCCTACATAGAATAACTACTCAATAAAGGAATTACCACTGTTACTACTGCTACTAAAAATAGTAGTAACTGACTCTGTACTATTCTGAAAAGCATAAACAGAATTTATCATAAGGAATAATAGAGATGAGGACAAATTTACTTGTCTACTTTTAAAAAAACAGAGCATATATTTTGTGACCATTTCTGTACCTCTTAACATGTAATCATAGACATCTCTAACTTCTCTCAAAAATGTAAGTAAACATATCCTCCTAGTGTGAGTAAGGCTATAAACTTAGTTAATCTGATGACCAAAAATTGTTTCATCCTTATTTCTGTCCAATTTCCCTTGCTATGCTAACAAAGTAAAGCGTATCCTACTATTAAACTTTGTAGGCAAAGAGTAAGACTCAAAAACATCAAAAGATTTTATACAAGTCTACAACAACAATCAGAATTTGCTGTATGTCCAGTGTAAACAGATCTCACTTACAAGGCTCTTGAAGTCACATAAGTTTCATGAAGTTTACATGTTTTCCTTTTGTTATCAAGTAGAGTAAGAATTTATAGCGAAAATAAAGCACACTTTGGGTGGATTCTAGAAATGGCTGCTCTGACAGTGGAGAGCAGATAGCAGCTCAGTACTCTGCTCCTCTACCAAAAGCTGTCCAAAGAAATGTTTTCAAAAACATAGGTTGGACCAGGGCTTATTCCTTACAGAGTTTTCATCAAGTATTCCTGGTTTACAATCCCATATTCAGACTGTCAGACAGAGCACTGACAGCTCTCTAATCCAAACATACCAAAACTGTATACATAGTTATCCATCCTGGGACTCTGATATCTGACACCCAGTTGTGATTATATAAGAAAGAGGCCTGGCTCCAGGAATTGCTCATCAGGAACAAGCCACAGGTAAGAGTAAGGACAAAACATTTACAACCTGTAGGGGAAGGTGGCAGAGGCACCAAGAGAGTTCAGTAGGAAAAATTTTACCTAGGTAAACACACATGACTGGAGAGCTGCATAAAAAACTAAAGTACTGCTAACGGTCCATTCACTCCTAGGACCAGAAAACAATAGGGTTGTATATTTTACTTTTAAAACGTGCCACAGCTGCTTTCTTATGCCTCCATGTGGAATGCATGTCTGCATGTGTACCTTTGGCTTTTTCACAGCAACACTCTGCTTAGCTCTCCTCATCAATTCACACATTCATCCATTAGTTCATCCTGTTGTTGATGTAAAATTGCCAGGACATAGAGTCAAGCACTGTGCTAAAGACCAGGAACACAAGGAGAAATGGAAAATGTCTTTATGGACTCTGGTCTCTTTCATGGGTTGGAACAGAGCAGCAAGCATATTAAAAAAATCCGTTTGAAAACCTTGTGTATAGGCTCAATGTATAAAAAGCCTATAAGGCAAACCACGAGTCTTCCTGACATCTAAACCAAGAGTAAATATGTACTGGTCTTAGAGTCTTCCTGACATCTAAACCAAGAGTAAATATGTACTGGTCTTAGATCCTCAGAGAGTAAAAGATTTGCATACATACAAACTGTTGGAGTAGATGGGAGGGAAAGTCACAGGTCAATAAGAGAAAGATGTCCAACAATAACAGTTACTTCCCATGAGTGAGGCATGTTGCTTCTGTCAGTAAATCTAGTGATTCAATTCTAGTGCACATAGACACAGAAAAGACTTGTGGCCAGCTTCATCACAATCACATTCAACAGTATAACTTTTTGAAAAATTTTTTACAAACTTGGGTCGAAAACATTTCTCTTCCTCTTGTACTTCCTCAACAAATTAATATGCACACATATAATGCTGAACTTTACTTTTCCTATTAAGTTTTATTCTATTGCTTGAATTTAATATCCAAATCTGGTGAAATCATTTTAGATCATGTTTCTGTCATCTATTATTGTAATTACTCCACCCAGCTTTATGTCATTTTAAATATTTCACAATCATCTCTTGTTTTTCTTTGACCTTTCAAATCCATCTATCACATGGCAACCACTGTGATTTTTATAAATGAAAATCATGACCTTCTTATTTCCCACCACATTCAATTTAAATATGACAAATACTTTGGTATGGAATTTCATAGTTTTCTCATTGTTTGTGTTGTCTTTTAACTCCTGACACTCTCACTTGCCTCTCATTATACTGTGTTATTTGGAAGCTCTCAGAACTCCATTTATACCCCTGCCTACCTGTATTCCTCCTCTATTCCTCCTTCTAGGATGTAATTTTCTCCCCAGTTCTCCTTCAAGTCTCAGTTACAGTATAGCTTTTCTGGGAAGCTGGTGGACAGAACCAGAATCCCTACCCCAAGCCGCTGGCATTCTAACCTCTGAGTTTTCCTGATAATTTATATCACTCTCGACAGGTCACTTCTACCATAAGCTAAAACTGAGGCTTGAGAGACTTTAGTGTTCACACAAATCACCTAGGTATTTTGATAAAATACAGAACCAGATTCAGTTGCTCTGAGATGGTGAGTTCTGAAAGTATGCAGTTCTAATACATTATCAGCTAATACTGATGCTACAGGTCACAGACCACACTGTAGTACTTGGGGATCAAACTTACATCTTGCCAGGCAAGTGCTGTGCTGCTGAGCTGTATCCTCAGACCACACTCTGAAGAGGAAAAATCAGGTGCAGAAATTCTGCCAAGAAAGAGCAACAAAGCTGAGAATTTCAGAAAGGAGCATTTACTTGTTATCAAGGAGACTCTCAGAAATAGCTGAGCTCCCCAACCCGGGTTGTTTGGGGTTTCTGAAGGGCCTACTTGAGATATGGGTTATTGGGTGATTGGTTGGAAAGTAGAAGGTGGATTTACAGAGGCAGAAGGCAGGCTTACAGAAAATAGAAACCAACAGTTAGCTGGGCCTGGTTGTGTATTTCCCAGTGTGTTGTTTTTTATTTCAGTATCCTGAGAAGAAGGGATGGGTTTCTCCAGACAATCGCTTTTGATTTCTGTTCAACTGAGAAGAGAGAAGTGGGTAACTTCAGGCTTCTTGCCATTTTCCCCCATTTGAGAACCTTACACCTTTTAGAAGGTCTCAACTTTTTCTTTTATTATGGCTTCTAAACTGCTATCTAGGGACTAGTAATTGTATACCCAGAGGATTCATGAGGCAGTCCTTCTATCACCTATAACTCTGTTCAGAGTTCTTCTCTTAATTACATTTCACTCACTGCTGAGACAGAATACCTGATGCCCAAAATTAGGGAAATAAAGATTTATTTCTTACTGTTCTTGAATGATCAGTCCATACTCAGTTGGCTCGAAGGTAGCATGGTGTGGTGGGGCAGCCATTCATGGCAGCTGCAAAACCCCAAGGTGTGAACAGGTGAGAGAGAAGAAGACAACCTTCTTCCTGCCCTTACACTGTCTGTCAGTTCTATTCCTGGGCAGGTGCAGCACTCACATTGCCAATCCCAGCACTAGACAACAAACAAATCATGAACATTAGACTCAACTGCATCCATGCCATGATTACATGAGACTTGGAAGGGCCATAGGAATATAACTATAATGTACTCATGGTTAGGGGTAGAAGACAGGGGGCAATTAGACATATTCCAACTGTGACCTAGTGTGGGGCATAGCTAAACTGGAGATGATTACATTTGTGGGGCTTGAGTGAGGCTGGTCCCAAGAACAAAGAGCTCTGGAGGTGGGCCACACAAACAAGTTGCTCTGGTCTAGAGAAAACCAAGTCCTTAAGCTACCAGGCAGGCAGGTAACTAGGCAGGTGGGTGCCATGTGACATCAACCTGCTGGATATAAAAAAAATGCACTGTGGTGGTTGAATAGTTCCTCTCCTCCTCTGCACTTGATCCCAACTTTGTATATCTTGTCTTCATGCTTTCACCTTCTTGCTGCCCTTCACGGTCCTCACCCTGGGAAGTTTTAGAGCTGCACAGGAAACAGAAACAAGGACTCCTTCTAACAAGGACTCGAATCCCCTGAAAACAGAGAAGTATCCCCCACAGAGTTCATTTGGGTTCTAGTCTTTCCAAACTTGGACTGAGACATGGGCTGGGTTCTGGATCTGTGGTGCTATGACTTGTCCCTGGTCATCTATTTGGAAGCAGCAATTAGTCAAGTAAACTTACCACACACTCCTCCTTTCTTAGCAAGGAGATAATCTAGTACTAATCTATTTTGAGACACTTTGCTTTTGACCTGGGTCTGTTGCCTTGCTAACAGGATCCGGGCATGGGTCATCTTATTGGTTATGATCTGAAGCACTACTTGGAATCTGATAATTCCCTTAAGTATGTATATTGGAGTCCCATAACCCCACATGTCATCCTCTGCCCAGGTGGCCAACTCTAAGTAGTGAATAATTCTTTTGGACACACATTCATCAACTCTCCAGTTACTATCTGTATTTCTCTTTTTTCTTGACTCCCTGTGACACATACCTGATGCAGAAAGAATGATAACCAAATCATGTCCAGAACTCAGCTCCTGGCCTTTGGGAGATGCTAGGCATGGGGTCTATTTGCACACATCCGGTGTAAACTATTCTAAGCCTCTCAATCATTTGAGGGCTTGGAAGTCATACAAGCTGTGGTTTATGTTGACTAGGCTTGGACAGGATTCTGATTCATATGGCTTCCTCACCACTGGGTGGATCCAGGGGAGGAACTGTAATAAAGTGGACCCTTGACTTACAAACTCAATTTATTCACAAGGTCTGATTGTAACTCAAATTGGTTGTAAGTCAAGAATATTTTTCTAATTATAAATAATGGGAATATCCCTAATGCATTCCAAAACTCCCAAAGCACCCTTTAACTAATATTTTTTATAGTAAAAAAGAGCTGTACAATGTGTGTGATTTAGCAGAAATACCAATAATTTTCCTAGTATACTCACCAAAATGTTATAAAATGTACTTGGTTTACTAGAAACAATTTCATACTGTACTTACCGTTCAAGTTCACATCTTTTGCTTGCAGGAAGGGAGGGTGGAATGTGAAGTGGTTGTGTTTGGAATGCAGGAATATGGCTCTCTGGCGTCCTTTCTCTCCTTTGGAGAATCTGTAATCCACTAAGACCTGATTCTGGCTCATTATGTCTTAACAGTTTTAGAACTAAAACTGGTGCAAGGTTTTCTGTTTCTGTATTTTCTTTAGCACTACTGCGTAGTATGACATGACATAATCATTAAGCAAGTGGATGCAGTGATTGACTTTTCCTCTGTCTGGGTGGGTCGTCTCTGCACATGTTTGCAGCTCTGTCCATTTCAGAAGAACTTTGCTGCACTGTTTGTCAATACTTCTCTTCAGAAAGTTCCTCTTCAGAGCAGGTGTCATTCTCTGTTGCTCAGCCAAAAGCTGCTGAAGTTCTGTAGACAGTTCCTCTGACTGTTCTTCCACCAGTTCCTCAACATCACCACTAAGCTTATGACTCTCTATGAGGGCAGTGTCATTAATCGCAGGGTCAATTGAAAGCTCAGGCTTTTCTACACAGGATAATTTAGGCCAGGAAGGTTTTATTGTCCTTGGAGAGACTTTGGCTCAGCATTTCTCAATTAATCCCACACAGGAGAGGATGTTGTGATGTTCCTTCCAGAATTTTTTAAAGGTTGAATCTGTATCTGAGGCCATCTGTAAGCACTTCAGGACCAGTTCCTTGGTGTGTAAAATCTTAAAGTTAGCTATGACATGCTTCTGCTGGTCACAGGCTGCAAAAGAAGGATTGTACTAGGTGGGAAGAACTTGACTGAGAGCCATGGGAATTCTTCAAACAACTTTTCTTCCAAATATCATGGGAGAGCAGGAACATTGTCCATTATGAGGGGAGCCTTCAGTGGTAAATATTTGTCCTGTAGACATTTTTTAGAAGTAAGATACAAAGCCTCCCTGATTCACTTAAGAAAACGTACTCTTGCTACCTAAGGTTTTACATCCACATGATCCCTAGCCTATTTTTCATGACTATGTTTTCTGAACATCCTAGGGGTCTCAGAGCAGTAAATCAAGCTTCTGGCTCAGTATTTTCTTCTCTTCTTGGGTAATATATGCTCTCCTGGACATTTTCTTCCAGAAAAGGTCACTTTCATTACCATTGAAAACTATGAGAGCAAAAACCATTTCTCTGTGTCATCATTTTGAAGTGGTATATGTAATTCTCAGCAACGATTTTATCAACACTAGCAGCTTCACTAAGAAGCCTATTTACATTAAGAACTCCAGTTTTCGCTTTAAAACTGTGAAACCACTCCTTACTAGCACAAAATGTTTCACCATTATAGCTCATTGATGGATTATCCTTTACAAGATCCTTATTTATAGCCCTAGCTTCTCCACAAATTATAGACTCAGATAGGTTATAGCCTGCCATCTCACTTTCATTTAGTCACACTGCCTTTTTATCCTATCTAACACTGTTGATCATGACTCACTAATTTTAGTAACACCTTTATGAACACTATCTTATACAAATATTTTCTTTGTAAGAATGTTGAGATGGTGAATTTAGACATGGTTTTCATGTTAACAAGATTCGTCACTCATATTTCTGCACAATTTCCTTCTTTTCTATTGTGATTGCTTTCTTTACCTTCCTTCCTTACCTTCTTTCCTAGCTTTTTGGGGGCTACTTTCATAGCAGTAATCATAGCAACTATATAAAGTCTGACTGAAATCATGCCCACGAACACATGCACCTGGGCTTAGATTGACACTTCTGTGCACTAATATACACTGTTTTGGCACTGCAAGTCTTTACAACCACACAAGTGCCAGCATTTGGGTCATAACTCTAAACTTTGGTCATAAATTAAACCTAAAATTCTGGTCATAACCCAAGTTGTTCATATGTGAGACCAATCATAACTAGAGGGTCCACTGTATTTGTGGCCTATGTAAATCAATTTACTCATTGGCTCAGTGAAGTCATTTCTCCATCTGACTAGGTAATATTGGCAATGATGCTTGTCTTTAGAATCCAGGGGATATCATAAGCTCTACTGGTCTTTGGGTTTGTGATAATATTTAACCTTTCTGAGGCCTCTAGTTCTTTAGCCTCTCATGGCCATTAGGTACTCCCCTGCAAGAGCACCTAAGCATATGAGCAAGAAGGCATATTTAAGGTCTTAGCTACCCTTTCTGCCAGGCCTAGAGGTAAGATTTTGGTTTTCTGTGGGACTAGCAGCTGTGGATGACTGGCTTCTTCATAGAAAGAATGGAACACTTGGAAATTGATGGTGGTGGTACATGGTTTGTTTTATATATACTATATATACTCCTGGGTTCACCCCCATCCCTTTTATCATCAGGCCAAACTGGTGGTCCATGGATTCAGTTGGTGATTTCTTCCACCTTGGACACAGTAGTGTACTTAGAATGATGCTTAGTGGCCCCTTTCATATAGATTTGAAGGGGGCTAGATTCCAGTCCTTGACCCATACTAAATCTCCTGGTTTATAGAGCATATGAATGAGAAGAGGATGACGGGAAGTCTCTTTGTTAATCACTTATTTAATTGGGCAGAAACCCCCCCCCCACCGTAGCACCTTTAAATTTTGACCATTTCTGTGTCTTTGTGTTCCCTAGGGGTTTCAGGCAAGATCTGGGAGGCAAGTGGCCTGGCAAATGGGATCTTATAAGGAGAGTATACTATCAACTTCTGGGGATGCATCTGATTTTTTCAGCAGCACAAGGGCAAGCACCTGAGCCACATTAGGTGGGCCACTTGACACAGTTTGATCAGGCCATATTTGATGATTCTATTTGCATTCTACCTTGCCTGACTTTTGAGGAGTATATGCTACATGTAATTTCTGTGTAATACCCAATGCCTTAACAGTTTTCTGTATCAACTTTACCACAAAGGGCAGTACACTGTCAGACCCAACAAAGAGGGCAAGCCTGTATCAAAGGATGATTTATTTTAGTAAGGCTCAGATCACCTCCCTGGCCTTTTCAATCTTGGAAGGGAAGGTCTCTGTCCAACCTGAAGATGTGCACATCATGCCAAGCAAGTAGTGGTACTGATTACATCACAACAGTTCTGTGAAGTCAGCCTATGTATCTTCAAATGGGGCCACTCCCACCATATGGATTCCTGGAGAGCACTATGGGCCCTTGTCTGTCAGTCAGCTGAGTAGCAGGCTTCCCTTCTGCATTTGTCAAGAATATACTCCATTCCACTTCTCAGGATACCATGAGGGTAAGCACGAAGGAGGGAGGAGGCAATTAGAGTCTCAGCTGGCTGCACTCATCAAAGGTGATAGTTGCTTGCTAAGCAGATCTCATCCCAGCAAGGGAATGGGACAGTCAGACATGTACAGGAACTGGTAGGTGACTTCATGTCCCCCAATATAGCACCTGCAAAACTGGCAGGTTTGTTGGATGAGGAAAACTGTAGATCCTAAAATGTTGATTTTACCTGGTGGGGGCAATCTGCTGCATTACTACCAAATGTTCTGCCCCCATGTCCACCAGAAAGCTCATCACTTGACCCCTACCTTTGTGATCCATGGGCTCCTGGGGATCTCAGGCCTATAGGATCTCAGCCTACCTCAGACTTTGAAGCATTCTAAGATGGCCAGGTATTATGGGCTGTATTCAGAGTCTTCCTGTGGAGCCTCCTTCAGGGCTTGAGCTTCCTCACATGGCTACTCGTGCTCCCAGTGGACTATCTCTCAGCAATTCCCATGTTGCTTCTGCCTTAATGGGGTTCTTTTTTCTCCTTTTCCTCATGTTCCCTTTTTACTTACTTTTTATCCTCTGTCTTGGAGTGTCTTGACCTGTGATTGAGTGAGGGCTGCTGGAATCAAATAGGACTTCTTTTTCATCTTCTGTTCAACTTCCCTTTTCTCCTCAAGGTCCTGATATACAAAGATCTTATTGATGACTTCCAGTAACTGAGTTGAATTCAGCCCTACAAATTCAATCTTCTATAGTTTTGGATGATGTCACTGGCTCTGTGGCTGACAAAAGTGATATTTAAAATCCTCTGATGTTTTCAGATCTCAGGGTATAAGACAGTGTAGACTTGTCAAGATTTGCAGAGATGTTTGGGTTTTTGTAATATCTCTGTTACCTTGTAATATCTCTGTTTGTTGCTTTCTGCCCCTCTTGACCCATTCCTTAAAGTAGTGCCCCTCCATACACCATGAGCCTATTCACCCCCTTGATCCCATTTGGGTCCCAGTTCATGTCTTCATCAGGAAGACAGTGTTGGGCCTATGTCTGGGGTTCCTCTCTGCTGCTGGGTCTTTTTCCCCTAATCACCTGGTGGTCATCTGGAGGATTTGTCTATGCTCCTTAGTATAAAAGGAGCAAGGAGTAGTTGGTGACAGTCAGCCCTCATGGATTTGTGGTTTTGAAAGATGCATGGCATGAGGTAATTCAGAGCTTGTGGCTTCTCTGTGTAGTCAGTGGTTGTGAACAGCTGGGAGATAAAAGTGCTTCATCCTTCCCTTGCAATTTCATTGGCTCAACAGTACTGGGTTTGTGCATCTCTCAAAGGGGCTTTCAACAACTATGGGAATGCTCAGATGTGGAGGGGTATATGAGAGCAGCTTAGTTTCCATCCTCGGGGGTGTCCATGGAGCAGGGGAAGTGGTGGAGTCTGAAAGATGAAGTTCCTTGGCCGGGGCCTGGGGGGTGTCCTAGTTTAGAGGTGACAGAGATAATTGGGGGCATAAAGAGGAGCATCAGCTCTTTTAGAACCCCTTGATGAAAGAGTGGTATCTCAGGCTTAGGTGAAGCAGAAGCCTTTGCTCCCCTTTTGAGTGACTCTGTCCTAGTGACCAGAATCCTAGTAACTGACCCTCTCTACCAACCTGGGTGTTTGATGACTAGTATGATCTTGAGTAAAGGTAGTAAACTTGTCAGGATTACTGGGATTCCTGGAGACCATCATCCAGTCTTGTTGAATCACAGCCTTGTCTAGTGAGCCTTCAGGTGCTAGTCCACCCAAACGAGGTCTCACAGAAACTACAAAGCTTCCTAGGGGTCAACTTAATATCATAAGACTCAGAGAACTCTTTCTTGAAGTTTCTTAACATACATTCTAGGGGAGTGGATTGCTCTGAGTCCCACCCATGTCCTTCCCATCAGACAATGCTTATGCACGATGGAGGAAGATGGGGAGGGAGGGTGTGATGGGAGAGGTCACTTGCTTCATCTTTCTCTGCCTGCTCTCCACAAAGAGATATTTCAGAGCTCCAGAGCATTGACTGGCCAGTGACTCTCACTTTCTTCAGAACCCAGAGTGTGACACTGCTCTAAACTGTGTGAGTTTATCACAAAACTGTGGATTGGTCAGGTCAGAATCTTCCCACTATCTCATGTACACACAGGTGCACACCTTCTCCAGCCTGCTACTCAGTTTCAGCTCCTGTCTCAAGGGCCAAGGTTTCTCCACCATTGGTACATACTTGGGTGGGCACTGAGAAGTGATCAGGTTCCCCTTCTGCCTTTTCAGGGGACCCACAAAGATTCCTTACCAATGTTCAGAGGTGCTGGGATGGCTGTTCCTCTCCTCAACTTCAGGAGTGGGAGTCAGGGAAACAGGAATCCTGCCTACCCCATTTAAGGGCCCACACACAGTGGGCATGATATCACCCACACTCTAAGTAGGCTCACATCCAGTTGCAAGGGCAGGTCTCCCACTCCCCATGACAAGGGTCTAGCAAACAAACACCAATCTGCTGGTTTCATTGGCAGATAATATACCAGAATCTCAAAGACTGTTTATTTGCTAGCAATAAGACTCAGGAAACTCACACCCAGAACCTGAGCTCCCTGATCTGGGGCAGTTCAGTGTTTTGAAGCACCTGTCAAGATATGGGTCATCACACCTTGGCTAGCCACATGGGTGCTGCAGGTTCTGAACTCCTCCCAGCCAGGTGCAAAGCCCTGGTGCCACAATTTGGGGCTGTGTCCTGGCTAGCTGCATGGGTTCTGGAGGTTCTGAACTCCACCCATTCAGGCACAAAGCTTCTGTGCCATACTCCAGGGGTGCATTCTAGCTAGCTACATGGAGGATCTGAACTCTGCCCAGTCCAGCAACCCAGTGCAATCTATCAGGGGAATGCCAAGCCAGCCTCACAGGACCCAGAGGCACCAAACCTTGCCCAGCCCAGAGCCCAGGAGCCATCAGTTAGGGAGTGACCAGTCTAGACAATGGGTCCTGGGAATTTTGAGCTCTGCCCATCACAACACAAGGCCAGAGTGAAATAGTTTGGGGTGCAACCAAGCTAGCCCCATTGGTCCTGTAAGATCTGAATTCTGCCCAGTCAGGTGCAAGGCCCTAGCACCATAGTTTGCAGGTGTGCTTCAGCGAGGTGTGTGGCTCCCAGAAATTCTGAACTCCAGCCAGACAGGCACAAAGCCCTGGTGTCACACTCTGGGGGTGTTATCTGGTTAGCTGTATCAATCCCAGAGGTTATGAACTCCACCCCATCAGGTGTAAAGCCTGAGTGCCATAGTCTGGGGGTGCATCCCTAATAGCTGCATGAAGGATCATAGCTCTAGCCAGTCCAGCATCCCAGCATAGTCCATTGGAGGAATGCCCAGCCAACCCCACAGGCCACAGAAATACTGAGCCCTGTCCAGTCCAGAGCCCCAGATCTATCTATCAGGGAGTGACCAGCCCTGCCAAGGGGTCCTGAAGATTTTGAGCTCTACCCATCACAATGCAAGGATCTGGCACCATAGTTCATGGACTTGCCTTGGCTAGCCATGTGGATATCAGAGGAGCAAAGCTTTGTAGAGCCCAACATCCCAGAACAACTTGCCTTGGCTAGCCATGTGGATATCAGAGGAGCAAAGCTTTGTAGAGCCCAACATCCCAGAACAATCTGGAGGCTTCCTGGTCAGCCACACATGTCCAAGAGGAAAATGACAAAATGAAAGAATAAGATGAAGCCTCAGACCTCCAGTCCACTGAGAACAAACCCAGGAGACATTGAAATGGAAGACTTTGGAAATTGCACAACTGAACTTTCTGAATTGACAGCAAATAAAGTAAAGAAAAAACTCCATGAAGTTATAGAGGAAATCAGATCAGAAATAATCTCCCCAGCAAAAAAAAGAAATGGCAAACATTATGAAAGAAATGTTGAGTCTATCTAAAGAAGATCTAGATTAAAAGAAATAGAGAAAAATAAGAAAATGATGAAAATCTTGAATGAACAATATAGACAAAATTAGAATGCATGAAACAGATTCAGAGGGATATTGAGGGCATTAAAAATTCCATTGAAAGCTGGCAAAACCTCCTGAATGAAGCTGAAGATAGACCCTCAGACCTTAGAGACAGGATGGAAGCTTATGATCAAAAAAGAAAAGAACTCATAAAAATAACAAGGAACCAGGAAACAACAATTCACCAGCTCAAGTTGATGCAAATAGAAACAATGTAGACTAATAAGTGTAAATGAAAAAGCAAGGATCAACACAATTGGCATAAGAAGACTATTTACAGAAATATTAGCAGAAAAATTTCCAAGTATGGGAAAACAATCTGATTTAGAGATAAGTGAGGCATAGAGAAACCCAGTTAGAACTGGGCATAGTGGTGCATGCCTTTGATTTCAGTACTCAGGAGACTGAGGTAGGAGGAGTGTTGTGAGTTCAATGCCAGTTTGGGCTACAACACGAGCGTAAGGCCGGCTTGAGCTGCATAGTGCAACCCTGCCTCAAAAAAACCAGGGTCGGGTGTTTGGCTTAGTGGCTTAAGCGTCTGCCTGGCAGGTGCAAGGTTGTGAGTTCAATCCCCAGTGCTGCAAAAAGAAACCCAATTAGAGGTAAAGAAAATGAATCTTCATCCAGACATATAATAGGATCCCAGAAATTCAGTATAAGAACGAAATACAAAAAGCTGTCAGAGAAAAGAAACAGAACACCTATAAAGGAAAACCTATCAGAATCAGGGCCGACTTCTCAATACACGCTTTCAAATCAAGAAGAGCTTGAAGTATTTCAAGGCCTGAAAGGCAACAATTTTCAGTCCAGGCTGATGTAACCAGCAAAACTGTCTTTGAAAATTGATTGAGAAATAAGATGCTTGCATTGCAAAAAACAAATGAAGAAATTCAGGGACACCAAACCAACACTAAAAAGAATACTGAAAGATACTCTAGAAGAGATAAAGATGACTCCACTTCCAAGACCAACAGCAGAAGGAAACCACAAAGCAGGGCAAACAATTAAACAGAGAGGAAAAAGTAGAGAATCAACAATATAAAGTTAACTTGACAAAGATAAGTCAGTACACATCAGTCATATCCATCAATGTAAATGGCCTCAACTTAGCAATAAAAAGAAACAGGCTGTCAGAATGAATTAAGAAACAAAATCCAACAAAATGTTGTATACAAGAAACACATTTAACTGAAAGAAATTCATAGACTAAAAGTCAAAGGATATAAAATAACACTGCATTCAACAGAAACCCAGAAAAATGTGGGGTAGCTGTTCTGTTTGCATACAATGTGAACTTCAAACCAAGAATGATCAAAAGAAATAAAGAAAGTCCCTACATCCTTGTTAGGGGAAAACTTCAAGAGGAAGAGATTACAATCATATATATATAAGCACCAAATATGGGAGTACCCAAATATGTAAGACAAATCTTAATAGACATGAAAAACCAAATAAGCAGTAATACAGTCAAAACAGGGCACCTTAACACCCCATTGTCACAGAAAGACAGATCAACCAAACAAAAACTCAACAAAGAAATAGCAGAACTGAATCAAACTTGTGAACAAATGGACCTAGTAAATGTGTAGAGAGTGTTCACCCAACAGCATCAGAATACACATTCTTCTTAGCTTTACATGGGTCATTCTCTAACAGGCCATATACTAGCCCACAGAACATGTTCATGTAAATACAAAGCAATTGAAATAATCCCATGAATATTATTTAACCATAGCACAATAAAATTGGAAATTAATGACAAAAAACCCCACAAGAACCCCATAAACATATGGAAATTAAATAATACTCTCCTAAAGAATCAATGGGTAACAGAAGAAATTAAATGAGAAATTAAACAAGATCTACAATTCAATGAAAACACATGTACAATTTACTGGAAGCTGTGGGACACAATGAAAACAGTCCTCAGAGGGAAATTTATAGCACTAAACTTCCACATCAGAAAAATGGAAAGATCACACATAAACAACCTAATGATGCACCTTGAACTTCTAGAAAGAGGAAAGCAAGTCAAGTCCAAAGCCCAAAGAAGGAAGGAATTTGTCAAGATCAGAGCAGAAATTAATTCAATTGAAACTAAGAAAACAATACAAAGAATTAATGAATCAAAGAGTTGGTTCTTTGAAAGAACAAATAAAATTGATAAACTGCTAGCCAACCTTATCAAACAGAGGAAACAAAAAACTCAGATTCACGCAATAGGAAATGAAAAGGGTGAAATCACTACAGACCCTATGGAAATACAGAAGAGCAACACCTACTTTGAAAATATTTACTCACATAGATTTGATAACACAGAAGAAATGGACAGATTCCTAGAAACCTATGAATTACCAAAGCTGAATCAAGAAGATGTAAAACTGCTGAATAACACAATTTCAGTCAATGAAATTGAGAATGCAATTAGAACCTTCCCAACAAAAAAAGCCAGGTCCTGATGGATTCACTGCTGAATTCTATAAGAAATTTAGGGAAGACTTAATGTCAACACTCCTCAAACTCTTCAATGCAATTGAAAGGGAAATAAGTCTCCCTAACTTATTCCTGGAAGCAAGTATTACCCTAATACCAAAACCAGAGAAAGACCCAACCAAAACAGAAAATTACAGGCCAATCTCCCTCATGAATATAGATACAAAAATCCTCAATAAAATACTGGCAAATAGAATACAGCAAGTTCTCAGGAAGATGATACACCATGATCAAGTGGGATTCATCCCAGGAATGCAGGGATGGTTCAACATATGCAAATCAATAAATGTAATCCACCATATCAACAGGGCCAATGACAAGAACCATATGATCATCTCAATAGGTGCAGAAAAAGCTTTCAACAAACTCTCACAACCATTCATAATAAAAACCCTACAGAAAATCAGAATAGATGGTCTCTACCTCAATCTGATAAAAACCATATATCACAAACCAACAGCCAACATCTTACTAAATGGACAAAAACTGAAAACTTTCAACATAAAATCAGGAAGAAGACAAGGATGTCCATTATCACCACTCCTATTCAACATAGTTCTGGAAATATTAGCCGGAGCAATTAGACAGGAGAAAGAAATAAAGGGAATAAGGATAGGAAAAGAAGTAAAATTATCATTATTTGCAGATGATATAATATTCTATATAGAAGACAGCCAAAAATCCATTGAAAGACTTCTAGAAGTAACAACCAAGTTCAGTAATATTGCTAGATATAAGGTGAGCACTCAAAAATCAATAGCATTGCTGTACACAAACAACAAAGTCACTGAAAAAGAAATAAGGGAAACCATACACTTCACTATAACATCCAAAGAAATAAAATACTTAGGAATCAATCTAACAAAGGAAGTAAAAGATCTATACAGTGAAAATTAAATTACTCTGAAAAAGAAAATCAAAAAAGATTTCAGAAAATGGAAAGATATTCCCTATTCATCAATAGGAGGAATAAACGTCATAAAAATGACCATTCTCCCAAAATTGTTATACAGATTTAATGCAGTCCCAATCAAAATACCACTTGCCTACCTCACAGTGCCAGAGAAAGCATTCCTGAAATTCATCTTTAACCAGAAGAGACCTAGAATAGCAAAGGCAATTCTGAGCAACAAAGGTAAGGCAGGAGGCATCCCAATCCCTGACTTGAAACTGTACTACAAAGCTACTGTGATAAAATCAGCATGGTGCTGGAATAAAAACAGACCTGAAGATCATTGGAATAGATTAGAAGATATAGCCACAACTACAAACACACTTAGCCACCTCATCTTTGACAAAGGGGCCAAACATGTACATTGGAAGAAAGATAGCCTCTTTAACAAATGATGCTGGAAAAACTGTCTTTCTATATGCTGTAAACTAAAACTAGATCCATGTCTATCACCATGTACTAAAATAAAGTCAAAATTGATCAAAGATATGAATATTAAAACAGAGACACTAAACTTGGTAGGAGACAAAGTAGGTAAAATTCTTGATGACATAGGAGTGGGCAGAGAGTTCATGAACAAGAATCAAATTGCACGGGAAACACATCCAAGAACCAACAACTGGGATTTCATCTTACTAAACAGTTTTTGAATGTCAAAGGAAATCTCCAACAGAGTGAAAAGAAAACCCATGAACTGGGAAAATATCTTAGCCAATTTTCCATCAGACAAAGGACTTCTATCTAAACATATAAAGAATTCAAAGAAAACAGGCCCCTAAATTTCAAGGACCCAGTTTAAAAATGGGCATCTGACATGAATACACACTTCTCAGAGAAAGAAATACAAATGGCAAATAAATATATGAAAAAATGTTCAACATCCATGGTCATTTGGGAAATGCAAATTAAAACAACATTGAGAATCCATCTCACTCCAGAAAGAATTGCCAGGATTAAGAAATCAACCAACTGCAAATGCTGGAGGGGCTGTAAGGAGAAAAGAACTCTTCTTCACTGTTTGTGGGAGTGTAGACTGGTGCAACCACTGTGGAAATCAGTGTGGAGGTTCCTCAAGCAGCTAGGATTAAAGATCCCATTCAACCCAGCTATCCCTCTTCTGGGCATTTTCCCAGAAGAATTGAAATCATCATACCACAGTGATACTTGTGCACCCATGTTCATAGCAACCCAATTTGCAATAGCCAGATCTTTGAAACAACCCAAGTGCCCATCAATCAAGGAATGGATAAAAAAGATGTGGTATTTTTATACAATGGAGTACTACTCAGCTCTCAAGAAAGATTGCACTGAGACTTTTATAAGTAAATGGACACGACTTGAGACCATACTCATAAGTGAGATAAATCAAACCCACATGTGTAAATACCATATTGTCTTCCTAGTGTAATAAAATAAAAAAGCATATATGATCCAAAATCTACAATAAATACTGTGTAAGGGTAAGAAACTGCTCAAAGAGCAAAAGTAATTGGGAAAGGGAAAAAAAGGAGGAAAGAAGAAAGGGAAAAGGAAAAAGACAGAAATCTGTATATATGTGTATGTAAGATAACTAAAATGTCTATACTGCTGAATGTATTAGTTATTGAGAAAGATCAGTTAATACTTATATGATTAGATCAATTTTGCATGTCTATATCTGTTAATGTAAACAACTGTGTTGAAGGTAATGATACACAATATTGCAACCATTGTCAAGTTCCTATCATCTTGTTTTGTAAACCCATAATGTTACTGTTGTGGATTCACTGTTGTCATTTGTCTCTTTTGCTTTTTGTCTTTTTTATATGTCTTTTTTTCTCTTAAATAAAAAATAAAAAATAAATAAAAAATGATTGTACCAAGGCTTTTATTCATAAATGGGCCAGACCTCAAGACAAAACAAATACCCCCTCATACTTCCTAAGGATATGCATCAGGGATTGATAGTCTAAATAGGTCTTTATCACCTTGAGGAAGCCTGAAGGAACCACTAACCCACCCCCCTACAGGAAGAGCTCCTGTTCTGTACACATACCAGCTTGCTATGTGACTTGTTTCCCCATTTGATTCCAATTTAATCAATTTTACCTGAGCAATTATATTTCTAATCATATTGGTTGACAATATGCCTACCTTGCAAGTTCCCATTTTTACCCACCTTGAACCTGCCTCACCTTAACGTTCTGCTTTATAATAGATAACCATACTACCGTTATAGGCAGTTGAGTTAGTTAGAAATATTATAGGCAGTCAGACAGGGCTAGGTCCTCAAAGGAGCCAGTGCAGATGTTCAGATATCTCGTAACCTCTAAGGAGACAGGCACCTCCTGCTGTGGGCCAGATCTCAATACAAAAGGCAGAACAAGTACAACCACATCCTAAGGGTCAACAGTGCAAATAGTTCTCTACCACCCTGAGGAAATCAGGAGTCAGCATACCAACCTCCTACAGGAAGAGTCAGTGCTGTTAAGCATTCCCTGCTTACTATGTGACTCTCTTTCCCATTTGTCCTTGGTATTCAATTTCACCTGAACAGTTAGTCTTATTTGCTGACCATAATTATGTCCCACCTTATGTCCACCTTACAGGTTCCCCTTTTTCCCCACCTAGGACCCATCTAACCTCATGGTTTTACTCTATAAAAATCCCTAGAAGAGACTGAGTCCCTGGCAACCAGCTTGAGACCCCTTCTGTCTTTCAGACAGCTTTGTTTCTCTCAATAAATATACTCTGCTCTTACCCTCCGTTGTTCCTCAAATTCATTCTTCGATATTAGAGAACATGAACTCGCACCAGACATGTAGTAGGTTGGGAGTTTCATTCCCTTATATCATTTGGAGGTCTGAGATCATTTTCCTATATCACTACTAATCTCTATTAGTTCATCAAAAAGAACAGTTTGTGTTTTCATTGTCTGAATTTTTGATCAATTTTTTCATGCCTAAATCTTGTCATATGAGAAACTACTTTCAAGATAACAATATACAATGTATTAACTAGTGTTGATTTCCTATTTTTTGAAATTCTGTATCATTTTTGTTCTTTTTTGTTTTTTTTAAAAAAGAACAATATCACTGAAAAAGGTAGAGTCCTCAGCAAACCACTCGAGACCCCTTCTGTCTCTCTCTTTCTTAAACAAAAGTTTTCTTTCAATATATCCTGCTCTTACACTCTGTTGTTTCTGAAATTCAGTTTTCAGTTTTAGACAACACGGACTCACACTGTACATCTAGTAGGTTGGAAGTTTCTTTTCCCTATATCAATGGTAGCTGAGGAGTGAAAATCAGGTTATTATGAACAATAATATTTGTCATGTTACTTACACATCACTTTATACAAAACACTTTCATGTAATTCTTTCAAGGCTCATTCACAACTATAGTGTGAGATGAAGTGCATGTATTTTTGGTACACACAGCCTCCAGACCGTTCTCACTGTTTCTAGTTGCTGACATTGCTAACATTTATCAACCATGTAATCTTAAGGAAGTTACAGACTGAATTTTTATTCTCCATTTATAGTGAGAAGAATAGATTCTGTTTAGACCAATGTCCACAATATTAAGTACATTGTAGACAGATATTATTTGTTTATTCACTCAATGTCATATACTGTGCATGTTCAATATCATATACTGTGCCCTAAACTGAAATCACAGTGGTGCAGAAGGTAAGACATATGCTTATTTCAGGAAGCATTCACGTGGTGGCACAAGGCTTTAATCCCAGCACTAGGGAGGCTGAAGTAGGAGGAACATTGTGAGTTCGAGGCTGGCTTGGGCTACAATGTGAGCGCAAGATTGGCCTGAGTTACACAGTGTGACCCTGCCTCAAAAAACCAGGGCCAGGAGTTTGGCTCAGTGACTTAAGCACCTGTCTGACAGGCCTGAAGTTGTGAGTTCAGTCGGCCATGCGGGGGGGGGGGAGCATTCGAACTTGGAAAAATGAGACAGCTTTCAGGTAAATAAGCAAAGAAACTGCTGCAAATTGAGATTTACACAGTCAAACAACTATTACAGGTCAGGAGGAAGACAGGGTGGCTAGTTTGGATAAATTAGACAAGATCAGTAAAGGTATTGCCAAGGCCAGAAGAGGAGTAGACAGAATAAGCCAGAAAGAAAAGTATTCTAGGCATTGAGAAGAGCCTCTATGAAGATCTGGGGTAGTGAGGTAGGATAAAATAAATAAAACTAGGTAAAAAGAAGGCCAGAAAATCAGGAATTTAAAATTGTACTTTAAAGGAAAATGGTAGGATTGAAATAAAATCTCTTCTTGCTTCTGGAGGCCACCCTAGTGTGTGATCCCTTCCCTTCATCTTTACAGAGAATGGAGTTAAATTTCTAAAGGCCCTTTATAATAACCTGTAAATTACTGGGAACTAAAATCTTTTCATTTGCAAACTATCTCTTTCTCCAGCCCAGAAAGCAGTTACTGTGGAGACAGCATGTCTAACATGTATCTCCACTTCAAACCCATGTAAATGACTTACACTATAACCTGGCAGAGAGTGAGTACATCCCTGAGATAACTCACATCAAAAGCAGCATTTAAATGTGCCTTACCTACCCTGGCTGTTAAGGTTCATTTTATTCTGAGCACTTATACTCCACTCTTAAGTAAATCCTACCTGTACTTCTAATAAACACTTCTCATGACTTTTTATCTGATATATCCTGAAAATACTTTTTCTGTGACAGGAGTGGCCCAGCCCATTATTGTAAGAAATGTGTGACTATAGCCTTCTTCCATGGGACAATTTGGGTATAAGTGAAGTTAAGTGAGTCCCCGACTGTTAAAGTTTAATCAACAACATACAGAAGATCACAACACAAAATTCTTAAAATAAAGCTGTCATCATTATCCCACACCATGTTGTGGATCCACATGGAAGAGAAGATGGAATAAACGGCCTGCTCTCAATTCCCGACATAGGCCCAGCAGTCATCCACACTCAATATATTTTAGATAGCTAAGATAAGTAAAAATATAATAGGCAGTCAAACAGGGCTTGGTCTAGATGGAGTCAGTGCAGAACATGAGAATATATTACAACTGTGGCTGGAGGTGCATTGGTCAAAGACCTGGCCTCGAGATAAAAGTGAAATGACCAGGCCTGCATGCTTCTCTGAGGCATAAGCAGTAACCTGAAGATTATACTCATCTAGTACAATAAAGTCTAGTTAGACATCATTCATCCACATGGATGACAAGGACCTCTTGATCCATCCATTCCTAAAAAATCCTTGTTTTTTGAATATACACTTTCTACATGATTCCTCATTTAATCAGTATTGCCTAAGGGGTTGTTATTGCAACCATATTGGTTGATCACAACTTTGACCCACGTTTAACTCACTTCATGATTTTGTACCTACCTCATGATTTACTCTGCAAAATTTCCTTTGAGGAATGAGCTTCCTGGCAGCCCACTTTTGGGTCCTATCCTGTCTCTCAATGGCTATCTCTCTCAATAAATTTTTCCTACTTTTAAACTTTATTGTTCCTCATAATTCACTCTTCAATTTTGAGGAACAAAAATTTGGTATATCTGACACCTAGAAGGTTGGGAATTATATTTATTATCCGTATGTCAAAAAGACTGTCAAGCTGTAGATAAAGGTCAGGATAATATCGTATGAAAATGCAACTTCTTTAAAATCTATCCAGGAAAAATTGAGATATGATTTGTTTATTTTAAAAACACAAAAAGGGATAAAAATGAGGCAGAATTTCAAAAAATTAGAAATTAGCACTAGTTAATATATTGCATATTGTTATCTTGAAAGCAGCTGTTCAGATTACAAAAGTTAGACATAAAAATGATCAAATGATCAGACAATGAAAATACAACTGTTCTTTTTGCTGAACAGAGATTCATAGTATAGTTACCTATCTAGTATATTTTTACATATATATATGTATATATACACACACACATATATAACCTTTTCTCTTCTTTCCTTTCTCCTTTCCCCTATCCCAGTTGTTCTTTTCTTTCAAGCCCTTTCTTTCCCCATCATTTTCAAAATATGTAGTGTACATTTTGGATGTTGTTTTCTCTTTTTTTTACACTAGGGAGACAATACAATATTTATGCTTGTAAGTCTGATTTATTTCACTTATGAGTATGATCTCTAATTGCATCCATTTACCTATAAAAGTCTCAAGTTTATACTTCTTTAAGGATGAGTAATACTGCATTGTATAAAAATACCACATCATTTTTTCAATTGATAGGGATTTGGGTAATTTCCAAGATTTAACCATTAAAAATTGTGCTGCTATAAACATGGGTGCACAAATAGCACTGTAGCATGATGTTTTCAGATTTTCTGGGAAAATATCCAAAGGAAGAATAGCTGAATTGAGCGAGACCTCAAGTCCTAATTTTTTGAGGAATCTCCACACTGATTTCCACAGAGGTTGTACCAGTCTATTGTCCCACTGTGAATGAAAACAACATACCTCAGTGATATTTATTCACCCATATTTATAGTTGCACAATTTGAAATAACCAGATCTTGGAAACAACCCAAATGCCCATCAACTGCAGAATGGGTAAAAAGGATGTTTTTTTAAATTTTATTTTAAAGAATAAAACAAAACAGAACAGATGAAGCAGATCAGGACAAAACAATGCAAGCAACACAGGATTTCAAAACAGGAGAATAGGAAATCCACAATGGCTCCCATAACGTCTCTTGTTTTCTTCAAAATAGTTGTCTATATCTTCACACACAATGAAGTCAAACAAAACACAATAGTATAAAACCAATAAAACAAAAGAATGAAAGTGTTACAGGCCATCAAAACCCAACAATAGGAAAATCAACAATGGCTACCATAATATCTCTTGTTCTCTTCAAAATAGCTGTCCATGCTTTCACACATATTGAAATCAAATAATACAGAACAGACTAAGAACAATCAAAACAAAGAATAAAAGCACTACTGGACTTCACAAAAAGATGATAGGAAATCAGCAATGGCTACCATAATGTCTCATTTTCTTCAAAGTAGTTGTTCATGCCATCACTCATAATAAAATCAATTCTTGTAAACTCTTTAGGAGAAGTTCTAGGCTTGTATAAGCCTATACATGTACATCTATCCTTTCTGTATTAGACAGAAAGATAAAACAAAACATCACGAATTACAAGAAAAACAAGAAACAAAAGAAACTAATAAATAATAATAACAAAGAGCTCAAAGCAATAACAATACAGGCTTGCAGAGCAAGGTGGTAGGAACATAACTAAGGTTGCTATTTTGCATAGTTATCTTCAAAAGAGTTACTCAGATTACCAGATATAGACTTGCAAAATTCATCTAATCCTATGAATGTTA
Source organism: Dasyprocta punctata (assembly GCA_004363535.1). Classification (NCBI taxonomy): domain Eukaryota; kingdom Metazoa; phylum Chordata; class Mammalia; order Rodentia; family Dasyproctidae; genus Dasyprocta; species Dasyprocta punctata. The sequence continues at coordinate 55,424 of RJWM01003064.1, read as the reverse complement.
ACTTTTTTGTTCCAAAAACTAATAGAATTAGTAACAATTCTCTTAGCTATCTTAAATGTATATATACAAATTTATATCTTTTCTCTTTTCTCTTTTTTCTTTTCTGCTTTTCCCTATCTGATTTATTATTTTCCCCTTAGGGCAGTTTGTTATCCTTCAACAATATCTACTGAAGATTTTGCATCTTATTTACTCTTTTAGTTTCTTACACTAGGGAGACAATACAGTATTTACACATGTGAGTTTGATTTATTTCACTTATGACTATGGCCTCAAGTTGCATCCATTTACCTAAAAGCTTCAATGTGATCCTACTTTATGGCTGAGTAGTACTCCATTGTATAAAAGTACCACATCTTTTTTATCCATTCCTCATCTGATGGGCATTTAGGCTGTTCCCAAGATTTGGCTGTTACAAATTGTGCTGCTATAAACATGGATGCACATATATCAATGTGGTATGATGTTTTCAGTTCTTCTGGAAATATGCCCAGAAGTGTAGTAACTGAGTCAAATGGGACTTCCAATCCTAGCTTTTTGAGGAACCTCCAGACTGATTTCCACAGTGGTTGCACCAGTCTACACTCCCACCAACAGTGCAGGAGGGTTCATTTTTCACCACAGCATCTCCAGCATTAGTTATTGATGCTTTTCTTGATCCTGGCCATTCTTTCTGGAGTGAGATGGAATCTCAGTGTTGTTTTAATTTGCATTTCTCTAATGACTAATGATGCAGAACATTTTTTCATGTATTTATTTGCTATTTGTATTTCTTCAGTCAAGAAGTGTGTATTCATCTCAGATGCCCATTTTTTAATTGGGTCTTTGAATTTCAAGGGTGTGATTTTCTTTAATTCTTTAATGTTCTATATAGAAGTCCTTTGTCTGAGGGATAATTGACTAAGAATTTTTCCCAATTTGTGGGTTTTCTTTTCACTCTGTTGCAGATTTCCTTTGACATGCAAAAACTTTTTAATAAGATGAGATCCCAGTTATTGATTCTGGGAAGTATTTCCCATGCAGTTTGATTTTTGTTCATGTATTTCTTTGTCTATCCCTATGACTTCCAGATTTCTACCTATTTTGTGTTCCAGCATATTTAGTGTTTCTGTTTTAATATTTGGATCTTTGACTGATTTTGACTTTAGTTTAGTACATGGTGATAGGCATGGGTCTAGTTTTAGTTTTCAGCATATGGAAAGCAAGTTTTTCCAGCACCACTTACTAAAGAGGCTATCTTTCTTCCAGTGAACATATTTGACCCCTTTGTCAAAGATAAGATGGTTAAGTGTGTTTGTGGTTGTGGTTGTATCTTCTAATCTATTCCATTGATCTTCAGGTCTGTTTTTATTCCAGTACCATGCTGATTTTATCATAGTAGCTTTATAGTATAACTTTAAGTTGGGGATTGTAATGCCTCCTGCCTTACCCTTGTTGCCCAGAATTGCCTTTCCTATTCTAGGTCTCTTCTGGTTCCAGATGAATTTTAGGAAAGATTTATCTAGATTCCTGAGGTATGCTAATGGTATTTTGATTGGAATTGCATTAAATCTGTATAACAATTTTGGGAGAAGCCATTTTCACAGTGTTTGTTCTTCCTACCCATGAACAAGGAATGTTTTTCCATTTTCTGAGATCCTCTTTGATTTCTTTTTTTTGCAGTATTGAAATTTTCACTGAACGGATTTTTTACTTTCTTTATTAGATTGATTCCTAAGTATTTCATTTTTTTTGATACTATTGTGAATTTTGTTATTTTTCTTCTTTCTCTCTCAGTGAGTTTGTTGTTTGTGTATAGGAATGTTAATGACTTTTGAGTGTTGACTTTATATCGAGCTACATTACTGAATTTGATTATTATATCTAGAAGTCTTTCAGTGGAGTTTTGGGGGTCTTCTATGCATAGTATCATGTCATCTGCAAATAATGATTATTTAATTTCTTCATTTCCTATCCTTATTCCTTTTCTTTCTCTTTCTTGTCTAATTGCTCTGGCTAATATTTCTAGTACTATATTGAATAGGAATGGTGATAATTGACATCCTTGTCTTTTTTCTGATTTTTGAGTAAAAGCTTTCAGGTTTTGACCATTTAATGTGATGCTGGCTGTAGGACTGTCATAGATGGCTTTTATCAGATTGAGGTAAAGACCATCTATTCCAATTTTCTGTAGGTTTCTTATCATGAATCAATGTTGGACTTTATCAAAAGCTTTTTCTGCATCTATTGAAATCATGTGATTCTTATCTTTGGCTGTATTGAAATGGTGTATTATGTTTATTGATTTGCATATGTTGAACCATCCCTGCATTCCTGGGATGAATACCACTTGGTTGTGGTGTATAATCTTGTTGATGACTTTTCACACTCTGTTTGCCAGTATTTTATTAAAGTTTTTGCATCTATGTTCATTAGGGAAGTTGGCCTTCAGTTCTCTTTTTTGGTTGGGTCTTTCTCTGGTTTTGGTATGAGGGTGATACTTCCTTCCAGGAATGAGTTAGGGAGACTTGCTTCCCTTTCAATTTTATTGAAGAGTTTGAGGAGTGTTGGCATTAAGTCTTCCTTGAATTTCTTGCAGAATTCAGCAGTGAATCCATCAGGTCCTGGGCTTTTCTTTGCTTGTAATGTTTTAATTACATTTTCAATTTCATTAATTGAGTTTGGATTATTCAGTAGTTTTACATCTTTGATTCAGCTTTGCTAATTCATATGTTTCTAGGAATCTGTCCATTTCTTCTGTGTTGTCAAACCTATAAGAGTAAATCTTTCCAAAGTAGATATTGATGATCTTCTGTATTTCCTCACAGTCTGTAGTGATTTCACCCTTTTCATTCCTTATTGCATGAATTTGAGATTTTTCTTTCCTTTTTAAAATTAGGTTGGATAGGGGCTTATCAATTTTATTTATTCTTTCGAAGAACCAACTCTTTGATTCATTAACTCTTTACATTGTTTTCTTAGTCTCTATTGCATTAATTTCTGCTCTTATCTTAACAATTTCCTCCCTACTTTTGGCTTTAAGCTTGACTTGCTCTTCTTTTTCTAGATATTTGTGGTATGGCATCAGGTTGTTTATTTGTGTTTGTTCTGTTCTTCTGATGTAGGAATTCACTGCAATAAATTTCCATCTGAGAACTGCTTTCATTGCATCCCACAGTTTTTTCTGGTAAGTTGTATTCATATTTTTATTTGCTTGTAGATATTTTTTAATTTATTCTTTAATTTCCTCTGTGACCCTTTGATTGTTCAGGAGTGTATTATTTAATTTCCATGTGTTTATGGAGTTTTTGCAATTTCTTTTGTCATTAATTTCTAGTTTCATGGCACTATGATCAGATAATATGCAAGGAATAAATTCAATTCTCTTGTATTTATTTAAGCATGTTCTATGGGTTAGTACATGGTCTATTTTAGAGAATGACCCCATGGACAACTGAGAAGAATGTATATACTGATATTGTTGGGTGGAACACTCTGTACACTTCTACTAAGTCCATTTGTTCACGAGTTTGATTCAGTTCTGCTATTTATTTACTGACTTTCTGTCTAGTTAATCTGTCTGTTCATGTTAATGAGGTGTCAAGGTGACTCATTATAACTGTATTATTGCTTATTTGATTTTTCATTTCTATTAATATTTGTTTTATATAGCTGAATGCTCCCATATTTGGTGCATATATATTTAAGATTGTTATCTCTTCCTCATGAAAATTTCCCCTAACTGGTATGCAGTGACCTTCTTTATCTCTTTTGATCATTCTGGTTTGAAGTTCACATTGTCTGCAAACCAAATAGCTACTCCTGCTTTTTTGGGTGTTTGTGTTGCATGGAGTATTGTTTTCATCCTTTGACTTTCAGTCTATGAATTTCCTTTTGTGTTAGCTGGGTTTCTTTTATACAGCATATGGTTGAATGCTGTTTCTTAATCCATTCTGCCAGTCTGTATCTTTTAATTGGTGATTCAGGCCATTTACATTAATAGTTATAACTGATACATATTGTTTGGTTTTTTTTTGTCATGTTGTCTTTCTGCTGTTTACCTTTCCCCTCTGTTTAATTATTTTCTTTGCCTAGGGTTTTTTTCCATTGGTGTTCCTGAAGTCATAGTTAATTTTTATGCCTATCTAGAATATCTTTCATCATACTTTGCAGGTTTGGTTTGGTGGTCATGAAGTTTTTCAGCTGTTCTTTGTCATGGAAGTATCTTATTTCTCTGTCAATTTTGAAGGACAGTTTTGCAGGGTACATCAATCTGGATTGGAAGTCATTTTCCTTTAGAATTTGAAATACCTCACTGCATCCTCTTCTTGATTTCATTGTTTGTGTTGAGAAGTCTGCAGTAATTCTGATAGGCTTTCCCCTATAGCTGATCTCTTTTCTCTCACAGCTTTTTCTGTTCTTATGTTGAATTTCTGGGTTGTTGATTATTAAATGTCTGGATGTAGATTTATTTTGGTTATGGCTAATTAGAGTTCTGTATGCTTCACTTATCTTTCTCATGTGTGGGAAATTTTCAGCTATTATTTCTGTAAATAATTTTTTGCTATTATTTGTGCTGTCATCTTCTTTTTCATTTAAACCTATCAATATTATATTGTTTTTCTTTGCATCATCTTGTAACTGTTGAAGTGTTACTTCCTGATTACTTGTTATTTTAAAAAGATCTTTCCTTTGTTGTTCACTAGTTGCAATCTTGTCTTTGAGGTCTTAAAGTCTATCTTCACATTCGCTGATGTGGTTTTTCAGCTTTTGATGGAGATTTTGATTTCCTGGATATCTCTTTGCATCTGTTTCATGCATTCTGTGTGTCTTTCTCTTATTGTTCATTGAAGGTTTCTATCTTTTTGCAGTGCTCCTCATTTTTTTAAACTATGTCTTCTTTAGATGTGTTCAGCATTTCTTTTATTATATTTGTCATTTCTTCTTTTACCTTGGAGATTAATTCTGATCTGAGTTCCTTTACAGCTTCATTGAGTCATGTCTTTACTTTACTTGCTATCATTTCATAAGTTTCAGGTGTATGGCTTACATTTCCTCTTATGTCCATGTCTCCTAGACTTGTTTGGGTTGGGCTAGAGGGTTGAGATTGCATTTTGCTCTTGCATTTTGTCATTTTACTGTATTCCCCTGGAGAGGCTGAATGCAAGGTTTCAGTTACTTTCTGGTTGGAGGATATCTGTCCCTTGTGATGGTTCGCATAGGAAAATTCCACAAAGCTAACCCCCAGATCACCCCATGGTGTGGAAAGTGACTAAGAGGAAGTACAATGAGATCAGTTTGCTCCTAAAAGAACATATGTACATTAAACAATATATTTGCTAAACCAAGTTCTTTGCATTGTTCACAGTCAGTTACAGATTGAACTCCTTGTTCTAGATTTAGCCAAGAGTAACAGGTGACTGTGCTAATCAGGATGTGTTTTTTACTTTAAATTCTGCCTGCTGTAAGTGGTTGCTGCTGTTGTTCTGTCATCCGCCTGTGTGGAGTACACAATCCAGCTGCTGGTGGGCTAACAAAGGTTCTTTTAAATTCCTAATTGGCTGCTCGATCTCCTATGCTGGTTTTGAACCCATAACATTCCTACAGCAGGGAGTTTACCCGGTTGAGTGGAGTCAGTGGTCAGGCCTTACCAGATCACTAGTGGCACTTGAAACCTCCTCAAATGTTGGGAGTACACTAGGTGGTCCTCTGAAGATCCTCAGCTATTTGAGGTTGCTGGGCAGGACTACCAGGTTTTGAGTAGCATTCCAAGGCTGAACAGCTAGGTGGAGTACACTGTGCAGGCTTCCAGCTCAGGCCACATAGCACTCCAAAGTTTCTCAGCTGCTTGGGATTGCTGGGTATGGCCCTACCAGGTTGCAAGTGAGGCGCTAAGCTTCTATGGCTGGATGGGGCTTGCTGTGTATGGCTTTGGATTCTACCCCTGAGCACAGGTGGTTCCCTGGCCACTTGGGGTCACTGGGTGAGGCCCAATCAGTCCCCAAAGGATGTAATTGAAGGTCCCAGACTGGATGGGTCCCTATCAGATTCCGAGAGGGGTGCCAAGCTTGCATGGCCAGATGGAGTTCGCTGTGCAGGGCTTCAGCTCACACCATTGAGTGCAGGCAGTTCCTCAGCCACTCAGGGTCACTGAGTGGGGTGCAACCAGGCCCCAAAGGACCTACCCTAAGATTTCCAGCTGATTGGGCATGCTGGGTGGGTCCCTACCAGGTTCTGAGAAGAGTGCTGAGCTTGCATGGCTAGATGGAGTTCACTGTGTGGGGTTTTGGCTCACATCACTGACTGCAGGTGGTTCTCCAGCCACTCAGGGTCACTGGGCAGGGACCAACCAGTCCTCTAGGGACCTACCTGAAGGTTCCTGGCTGATTGGGCATGCTGGGCAAGTTCCTACTAGGTTCCAAGAATGGTGCCTACCTTGCACACCTGGATGGAATTCTCTGTGCAGGGCTTTGTCTTGCAACACTGAGCATGGGCCAAAAGATGTATTTTTATACAATGGAGTATTACTCAGCTATAAATAAGGGTAAACTCTAGATATGAATTTTTTAAAATTTTTTTATTTTAAAGATAGTAAAATACAACAGAACATAGCAGAATAAAGTCAGTCAAAACAAAGCAGTAGAACTGGTACAGAACTTTGAAGACCGATAATGTGAGTACAATAGCTACTATAGTATATCTTGTTATCTTCAGATTAGTTGACCATTCCAACAGGTGTAGTAGAATTGGACCAAAAACAAAACAGAATAAAACTAATAAGAACAGAATATGAAATAAAGGAAAAAAAAAAAGAAAGAAAAAGAAAAATAACAATGATCAGAGTAAAGCAAAATGGTGAGAACTATATTGGTCCTCAAAGACAAGACAGAAGAGAGCCCCCCATATTTGCCACATTGCCTACTGTCATCTTCCAAGAGACACTCAGGGTGCCGATCAGAGGCCTGCAAAATCTATGAAAAAATACTAGCATTTAGTTGCTCAATGTTCCTTAGTTGCTATCAATTTACCCAGACCTCAGAGCCAGCAGATTGCTTACTGAGGGAGGGGTGGGGGGATGATATAGATGATGTCCTTGATTCCAAGCCCGTGTTCTGGCGCTGCACAGGCTCAGTGGGTTGTGGCCCAGTCGGGCCCATTCTGGTTCTCCTCCGGGGATCCGTTCAGGGCCCAGGCCCCCGGAAGGCAGATCAGTTCTCTCTTGAGGTGAGCCAGTGCCACGTGGGCTCAGTGGGTTGGGGCCCAGTTGGGCCCATTGTGGTTCTCCTCTGGGGGTCTGTGCAGGGCCCAGGCCCCCGGAAGGTGGATCATTTCTCTCTTGATGTGAGCCGGCACCACGCAGGCTCAGCAGGTTGTCTATATATGAATTTTTATTTGCATATGTATTCATATGAATATATATTCATCAGTTTTTATGAAGTTATATTAAAATAACAAATCACTCCAAAATCAGAGTGTTTACCAAAACAAAATTTATGTTTTGATTGCCTTACATTCTGGTAATGATTTGTGCTGTGGTTTAGATCTAAAATATCCACCAAAAGTCATATGTTCAGAGGTGGGATTTTTGGAAGATGACTGGATCACAGGGTGCTGTACTTACCAAGGTATCAGTCCACTGATACATAGCTGACTGTGCAGTTTGGTGATGAGGCCTGATTAAAAGAGGTGATTCACTGGGGGTATGACCTGGAAAGATATATTCTTGTTCCTGATTCTTCTCCTCCTTTGCCTCCCTGTTTCCTGATTACCATGGCTTGAGCATCTTTCCTCAACCATGTGACTTCCACCATACAGTTTCTGTTTTGGAGCTGGCCAACCATAGATTGAAACCACTTAAACTGTGAGTCAAAATAAGCCTCTCCTCATTTAAATTGTACATGTCAGGCATTTTGTCACAGTGACAGAAAAGCTGACTAAAAAATTTGGTTCCTGCTTTGTCCATTCCATTTTCTAAACTGAAGGAAGTAGCCCCTTTAGGATATTAAGGCCTCTTGGCTAATGGTAGAGGTGTAGAATAGAGTTATGAAATGACTCTTACATACAAAAATGAGTCTTATGTCACATTCACTCATACAAAGTAAAGTAACTTGGTCAAAACAGTTCCAGCCAAGTCCAACATCAATAAGGTAGAAACTAGTGGAATATATAATCTTTTCCAAGTGGGTAAATGAAACAATATACAGAACAAAAATATTACCTATCATATTCATTAAGCATAGGCATTCAAAATTATTGTCATTTTAATTTAGGGTAATATAAGGACTATTGAAATATTATGATATGATAGTGTTTATTATCAAGCTTTTGCTAATATTTTATTTTCATTTGATCCGTACATTTATACAAAAATTATTGGCTTGCTATGGGTAGGATTCTGCATGCATATTTCCTTTTTGCTCCAAACCTACATTCATTCATCTGAAAAAGTTTAAAAATCTTATGTGAAAGGAGAGCTAATGTGACCAAAGCAGAACAAAAAATGTAAAGGAAAGCAAAGGAATCATCTCTCTTGTCTTCATGATAGCATGTAAGAACATATCATTGCATTTGGACAATTTTAATATCAATATGAAGAACATCCTCCTTCTTTCTCTTCCTGTTCACTTTTAGAATGACCAAGACTCACACCAGAAGTACAACCCTGTTTCAATCATATGAGTAATATGTGCTCATTAGCCATCTCACATGAACTAAGGATTAAATATTATAAAATATACTATAAAACTTGGTAGAAGTAAATCCCCAACTGCACATGATTTAGATAAGTCCAACACTGTAAAGTATTCTACAAATGTATTTTGTATTAACATGCAAGGTGGACTATTTTATAGTAGTACCTTATATCCACACAGGATAATAGTATTGGATATGTATCTTGTACTAGACAACAATCTTAGTGAAAAGAAAATAGAATTTTCTAATTTTGTCTTGTTCTCTACTTTCCAATAATGTACTGCAACAAAAGGTTACTCTCTTGAGTCTAACTCTATAGAAAGAACTAAAGGCTCTGACTCTGAGATTTTGAATTAATTCAATCAATCTATATTTCCTAAGGTTATGAATCATACAACATGGTGTCTTAGCTACTTTTTTCATTGTTGAGACAAAATACCTGATGCCCAAAGTTAAGGGAGAAACGGGTTTTTTTGCTCACAGTTTGTAGAGGTTTTTAGTGTATAATTGGCTATCTCCAAGGCAGAGTGGCACATGGCAGAAGGGTAACAGTTCATGGTGGAAGGAAATAGCAAAAGCAACAAGCAAGCCTCTTTTCCTCCCTTATATTTTATACAGGCTACCTGCCCCATGGCAGGTGTAGCACTCACACCCCCAATCTGAGCACTAGACAATGAACAAATCATAAACTCTAGGTTCACCTGGCTCCAAAAATCCCATCCCCTTATGACTGCATGAGATTTTGGGGGCACATCCAGACACAAATGATAACACGTGGTATAGGTAGGACTGATAGGTTGGCCACATTGTTATTTTATCTAGTACATACCATTAAAGTTGTGAGATACGTCCATCTGTGTAAGTGAAGAAACATAACTTGAGCCTGTTCTGTTGATAAACATTTTGATCTTTGATTGAAGATTTGGTGTTGATAATCAAGTTGGAGCAGTAGAGTAGGGAGACAATCTTGTGTTCAAAGACAGAAGTTTGAGCCTCAGATTTGTCACTAATTTGATAAAATAAGTTCCTTCACTTCTATTTCTTTATTCAAAAAAATGAACAATTTCAATAACAACTCTTCAGTTCTATCTCATAGGACTAAAGTGATAATCAAATGTTTGCCAATGTGACAATCATTTGTTAACCACAGCAACAGGAAACATGTGGAATGTTTATTATACACTATAAATTCTGAGTGTTTTATATATTTACTGGCCTCCCCACAGTCTGAAAACTATTTAGGAGGAGTTATTAACTCTCTTATTTTAAATGTGAAAAGACTGTGATGGTGAAGGAGCTGGGATTTAGTAGATCTCAATCCAAGATCACTCATGGATGCTGAAGTTCAACCAGTAAGCAGAACATCAGAAGAAGTTTTAAAGGTAACAAGTTTTGCACAATTTTACTTCCAAGAAACAATACAAACATCTGGACAAAGATAATGATGACTATGGCTTAAATTACCAAATAATGATATTGTTTTAAAAATTTGACCCTGATGGAGAGCAAGGGGCACAAAACAGTGTTAAAGAAAAGGAAAACCAAGACTTTTTTTCCACTATATGCCTTATGTCAGGCTTTTAGAACACATGTTACAGTGTTTTTAACAAGACCAGAACATATAAATTTTTTCTTATCAGATTTTCCAGTCTCTGCCCTCCTCTAATGACAAGATGTATTATGACCATTTTTCAGGACTTGGTAGGATTTAGAAGGAGAGGGGAGTCATTTGGTATCAACTGTAAATTAATGGGAAACAAAGAAATCTTAAGGACAGAGCCCATGTGTTTACTCACCCACTGACTGGGTTCCCCATTTAGAAAGTAGTGGAAAGCAAGGGAGTTTCTGATCTTGAAACAGGGTAGGAGGCCTGAAAACCATCCTGATCACAAGTTCCGCATCACTGTGTTGAAAGGAACTAGAAACAATGGCAAAGAGAATGCTAGACAATGGTTAGCTTAGTTCATAGCCTGGCTTTGCAGCAAAGGTGCACTGCAATGGCCACTTACTGTCACAGTTCTTAAATTCTGGGTTCACCGTGCTTGGGTCTTCTGCCCTAGAACTTTCTCATATTATTTGCTATACTGTTTAAGCTACTATACAAACATGTTTCCAAGAAAGAATTTAATCAATTCATTCACTGAATGAAAAGTGACTTAAATTTAATTTAATTCTCCCTTAGATTTTCACTTAATGAGGAAGACAGCTATCGGGGACCTGGCCTAGATCCCCGATCTTCTGAACAAGTGTATGGTGAAAGCTTAAATAAATGAGACAAGTGGCAGGATTTTAGGGCTCCAGGAGGATCAAAGCCCTTACAGAGTTCTTGACTCTGTAGCTATGATTAGGGCTAAGACAAAGAGCTTCTCTGGACCACCTGTATTTATTTCCATAGCAGACAAAGAGAGGGAATACTGAGGGAGGTGCAGGAACTAGGCAGGACCTTGGAAGTCATTTCAAGGACATCTCCAAATAGTGAAAAATGCCAGAAAAAGGAGAACTATCTTATCTCCAAGATGGCATTCGTGGTGGGACTGAGATGCCTGCAGGGTGAGATGCCTCAGGTGCAGTCTCTATATACATAATTAATTTCAGCCAAGATGTCATCAACTGCGGCCTTCTTTATCTTGCCCTTTGAGGTATCTCTGACTTCATTGGCCACTACAGGCCTCAGCCAGGACCAGTGATTCATACAGGTTCACTTACTATGAATCAGTTCCCATCGCCAGGCAAGGGGCCTAGGCCTAGGACAGGTTCACAGATAAATAAAAAGCCAATTAGTTAATTTTTAAATCCTGCTTAGAGCTGCTTCATAGTGGTCTCCAACAGACAGCAGCTACTATAGAATAGTCAGTTTAAAAATTGATATGAACTACAGGGTCAGGGACCTTTAATGAATCTGACCTCACATTTTATCTAGGTTGTATGGCACACCCCAATCCCACTCATTTTATGCTCTGTTATCTCAAGGAAGTTTTCTGAAGATAAGCATAAAACTTACAAAATAACGAAAAATATAAGGGAAACACTGAATGCACAAAGAACTGTCAAATATCTGTGTTGTGCTCAGTAATCAAATTTCCTAATTTTTCTCTTCTGCATCTCCCAGTGATGAATTATAGGTGCCTGTTCATTGGTACTGTTTTGTCCTCATTGAAACCTGTTCTTCCTTTTTTTCTTTTTTCTTTCTTTTTATTTTATTTTAAAGAAATAAAACAATAAAAACAAAATCTGAGAACAAGATAATGATAGAGTGATAATGGCTATTACATTCTGTACTATTATCTTCAAAGTAGTTGCTCAGAGTACCAGATATACACATGAAAAATTGGTGAAACAATGTTAGCACAAACCTTACTTTCCAATGAACTAAGAGAAATTAGTTGTATAACTATCTTAACTATCTTAAATACATATGTGTGTGTGTGTGTGTGTGTGTGTATAATTATATAACCTGTTCCCATGAAACCTGCTCTTCTATGCTCTTATGCAGTGTTCTGTACCCTTTTCTCAGTGTGTTTCCATTAAACATCTGCTCAGTCATTTCTGAGATCCTGAAAGACAGGAGTCAGATTATTTCATCTCTGGGTACCTGCTCACTAGTATATAGCTCAAGCCAAGAAAACATGTAACAAACATTTGAAGAATTATTAGTTTGTATATACACCAGTGGGAGATCACCAAGCTGTTTTTTCCTGGGAGATGAAACCCCTTGCCATCTTTCCCTGACATGTACTTCAACTCTACTCATTGAAATATGCAAAGCTGGCTGTATTGAACCAGACGTCCCCTTAGTTGGCATAAAGAATGTGATTGAGTCTGGTCAAGACACCAACATATCTCATTGCAGCATCAACATGTCTCATTGCAGCTGGGCAAGAATTGTTCACCCTGTTGGTGGTTGGAATGGGGCTTGAGAAAGAGCCTGTGAGATTCTAAGTTAAGTCCTGAGATAACATCTCATTTGAGGCCATGGCACTCAAAAATAGTTACACGTTCTTGGCAGTAAATGTGCCAGCCTTCCATACATGAAATTATCCATTTCATTGCTAATTGGAGAGCCTCCTTGTGTGGTACAAAATTGTTCTGTTTTCCTTTACAGTCAATATCTGCAAAGTTTCTCTTCCCTAGCACTCTGCCATGACCTCCACCCAATTCTCTAATTGAAACCAAAAAAAGCCATAAGCTTTTATGCTCATAGCCTCTGCTTTTATTCCACAGAAAGCATTGGGTTATCCCAGAGCTCCTCAACTGCAGAATAGTCCCTCTTTGTCTTTCTTTTTTTATCTGTGTGTTATATAGCCGGGTGGGAGACCTGAACTCTCTGTAGGCATTTTAGTACACCTGTTAAGCACAAACCTGCTCTATCCACACTTTTAAAAGTGGATTGGAATTGGTTGCCAATATTTAACAATGGGGATACTTTACATGAAAATCCATAGTGCAAGTTTCTCTTGAAGTTCTTAACACTGGAATATTGGGTCCATTGAGTATAATGTTGACTGACACTCATGTTATTACCTTCAAGGAAAATCGGTGTTTTTACAGTGGAATGTTGAAGTTATTATAAACATAACACAAAAAGCAGAAATAATATAAGAATACTGATCAAAAATGTTCTAAAAGTTATATAGAAATCATTTAAAACTTAAAAAGTGAATATCAGAAACTCCTAAAATGCACATACACATAAACACACATGAACACACACATGATTTATGAGATGTTCATTCATTCTAAGTACTGTGGCTTCCACAAGTAACAAATACAGGGTACTTTCACTCTACCCTTAAAAATCTGGTCATTACCTATAGGCATGGCATATGTTTGCTTTCCTAAGACCAACCATCTTTATTTATTAATTTTAATGCTCTGAACAATATAGGCATTTATGAAACTATTTACTAAATGATATCTTTTTCACATTTGAGGGAGTTTCATATGTGCTAACTAACTTGATGCTGCTATGTTTCATTGTCAGAGCTTGCCATTGAAGAAACTGGCACTAGATTCAGAAGACTGAACTATGGTCACACCTATCTTCACATTTGGAAGGTAGATGCTGTCCTGCACTCCAATCCAGCTCACTAGCAAGGCTGCATGCGGTGGTAGCCAGAACCACAGCTACCTCATCTTCTCCAAAGTCTGGACTATTTCTGGTGCTGGTCTTTGGTGAAGTGTACCACCTCTTAAACTTAGGGGCCAGCTATTGGGAAGGGACCAAATTACGTTATCATGTGCCCCTATGAGCTCCTTCTGAGGTTTTAGCTATCTCTCCCACACATCCTATTACTCTCCTCTCTAGATGATCAAATGAGAATATTTCAGGTTGCAGCCTCTGCAACAGTATCACAAGGTATATTTATCATTAATTACTTAACCAGATCCCATGATTTCAGAAAGTCAAAGCCCAAAATATAACATAGTAGTTCCACTTTTCTAGTGGAACTCTGAATGGTACACTAATGACAACCCTAATTCAGCATAATTGATCATAACAGTCAAATCTCCCTTTCACATTTCCAACAGTAGGAACAACTAACTCATATTCCATGTTATCATTTAGTAAAAAATTTCTTACTCAGAAAAACTTCTTCCTGGCATTTTAACTTCCTTTTTTGACAGATGTGGAAACTAAGATGTCAAATTGACTTGCCCAAATTGCAAGTCAGTCAAAATGTACAGTATTGTAATCAAAATGTTGAATATTGTAATCTCTTTTCCAGTCCTGCTCATAATTCATAAAGTTATATTTGCAATCCCATTGAAACATAATTAGAATCCTGGCAAGTTAATTCCAATCTGCCACCTAAAATGCCACCCATGGCAAGAGTAAAGACACTAAGCCATATTCAAATTTATGGGCAGCCAAGGTGTCGTAAGTCAGATCCAAGTGAGGATATACAAAGACCTTGATCCAAGGTCACTCCCAGAATTTATTATCTCATACAGAAGGGAGTGGTTCAAGGATAAGTGACAGTGAGGGTGGCAGAAACTATGTGAGTAACTTGAACTGGCTAACCAGGTAGGGAGAAAAGCATTTTTCCAATATGAAGGGAGAATGATATGCAGAAGGACCAGTCTGCATAACTCAATTAGGATAGCATTTGAATGGTTTTAAGAAGCTGTTGTTTCAATTTTGATATGTAAATTTTGTACCCTGGGAAATCATAGCATCTTTCTATGAGGCTCATACCCAGTTGACATTCCTGGAGCTAACTGGCTCTGCCATTCCACTGCATTCAATCTTTTGCAGAGGGCATAAAGTGAGGAAAAGAAGCTGTCAGGTTGGCCTCAAGAATAACATATCAGTACCTTGGTTAGCCTTATTTGCTTTACTTATAACCAATTGAAGGAAGAAGGAAATAAAATAGCCAGCTCTATGCATATCAGTGCATGGAAACAAGACTCAATTTAACTATGCTGAAACAATTGTTATGCATTCATGAGGAGCCATCCAAATTGGCTCCTACAGTACAGTCCTGTGTCTAGATTGAAAACTTTAGATCTCTTATGCGTTCATTGACATATGTCTCAAAGAATTGTTGCAAAAATTAAATAAAATAATATATAAAATAATTTACACAGACACCTTAAATTTAACTATATTGTCCCTTCCAGGCAAAGCCCCAGTGACCCACCTCTTACCACTAGGCCTCACCTCCCAACATTACACCCAGCTATAAACCCATCAGGTGAACTAATCTAGTACCAGACACCCTCATGCCAGGCAACTCATAAAAGTCACGTCTAAGAGCACATGAGGCTTTGGGGGACACCAAAATATAAGCTATAATGGACATAGATGATACTGTGATCTCTTACCCTCACCAGCCTGGTTCTTGATTGCACCCTCCACACCTCCCTTCCTACTTCTTACATCTAACTTTTCTTTAATATTCTACCTTATGCAGTAAATTCTCATGTTCTTTTCACTTCCTACTGGAGTTACAGGTCATTGTTATCTGAATCATCTTCTAAAATTTCCTCCCATGACCCTTTATTTAACTTCCTTCTCTCTCTCCAGAGACTCTTTTCTCTTTTCCTTACTTTTAAATAAATATTTAACATATTCACCTCCAACTCTTCAGAGCCTAAAATTTCTAGGCACCTGTACCCCACACTGTACTCAGGAAAGTGTTGATAACTTTTATCATCCCCTCATAGGAACATCAAGACAAACAGCAACAGTAAAAAGGGATCAGCATTTAGCAGCTTTTTGACAAATTATGTGATTCTAAGGTCCTATATGTCTTTTGCTTTTAGTTTCTACAATGACCTCTTGTACATTTTGATAGATTTTGCTAGCCTGGGGCTTAGCTATCTGTAGCATAAAATTTCCCCAACTTGGTACTGGACCCAGAAAAACAATTTAGCTCTCCAAGAGTAAACTCTATGTTTTCCTTCACATTCCAGAAGTAAACCTCCCGTTCCCTACTTCTGCATGTGCTGAGCTCTCTCCAATCCCAAAACTCCACAATCCCCCAGGCCTCCACCACCAGATCCCAGTAAATATTTCTGTCTCCTGTTTTACACAGGCAAATGCTCCTTCAAATCCGCTGTTAATATGTCATTTTGCCCACCTCCCAAACTCCTCCCCCAGCCAAAGTTGATAAAGGTAACTACACTCCTTTGTTCATGTTGTGAGCTTCTACACCCTCTGACCCCTAAAGCTCTCCCATGCCCTTCACATTAAAGGCCTCCTCCTTATCCCTCTGTCACTCTCATTTTCTCTGCACTGCTTCAGATTAAGTGACCTTAAAATAGTCAATCACATTTGCCTTCTAATAATTTTCTTTCTATAAAAAATTTATTGCCACTAGTTATTATAACAGTACTGATAATAGGCCACATGACTAAAAGAACACCTCTTCAGTATCTTAGTATTTTAACTTAGTCAACTTTATCCTAATTCAAAACATGTTCCAGAATGCATGAATGCTCTAGCCTACTGGAACACATGAACCTTTGCAAATCCAATCAGAGTCCTATCAAGGCCTCTATTCCCAGCTTCCAAAGGCTGTATTGTGGCCTTAGATCATCTTTTATTTAGAAACGTAGGCTTTCCCCCTTTTTCTAAGGATTTTTTGCTTTGTGCAGTATAAAACTTTCTGTTTTCAATGGATTTTCTTAGTATATAAGTTTGTTTTAAAATAGTGGAAACAGGTCATATGCTTAAATTAGATCAGATTATAATTTTTCATCTCTGTATGTCTACTAGGTTCATTTGTCAACAAACATTTATTGAGTACTTGTCATACATTATGCACTTTGCTAGGCATTACTTCCTGAATATAGAAAAAACTATGTTTTCCCCTGAAAGTACTTGAAACCCAGTGTCACAATTGATTATAAGCAGATTAATGAACAACTGATATATTTAACTCCCTTGTGGCATGGCCTACATTATGAGGCAAAAGCAAACAAACAAATAAGATCTCAGGTGTCAAAGCAAGGAGAGACTCATGTGTCATTTCCAGTAAGAATTCTTGGTAAGTGTAGGGTAGATCTGTTCTTCCTCATTCTCTCTGTGGAACTGAGACTAAAAGACAGTCTGATACCATATGTATTTTCTCTGCAGAGGTGGGAAACAGAAAGTGGTAAATCACATTCTGGTCCTGAAATTCTTCATAAAACTGTCTCTTGTGTCTTCTGCTCACATTTCATTGGTCAAGACAAGTCCTGTGGCCCTCCTAATGTGCAGAATGGGAGGAAGAAGTGTGGGAACTGTAATCCTGACACATGCCAGAAGGTGAGAAGTTAAAAGCATATGAAGAGCTCTAAGAAATATTACAAGAAGGGATTAAAATATTACAAGAAGGGATTAAAATGTTTTGACTATAACAGAAAACGAAAGTCAAGTTGTCTGAAAAAAGGAAATTTATTTTTCCACACAAGAAGTCTACTGATAGGGCAGACTTTAGTGTAGGTTGAGTGGCTTAATGATATCATGGGGTATTCCAATTAGTCTCATCTCTCTGATCTATAGAAGACTCACTCTGCCCCTAAGTGGGCTTATTTAGTTTTGTAATAGATTTAACCCTTCTAATTAGCAAGCACAGGCCAAATATATGTGTAAATGAAGAAAATAAACAAGCAAATTAGTTTTTTTCCTGTGTCCCCTTAGGAGAAAGAAAACTTCCTGTGAGACTTTATTTCAGTTCTCTCAGTTCTTAAGTTATGACTAGGTCTTATACTTATTTCTGATCCAATTCCCTTTAGGAAAGAGACTGCTTTGATTGGCTCAGACCAATCACCTGGAGGTGAATGGATGAGGAGGAGTTTACCATCAGATGAATACTCTATGTCTAATATACCCTTTGAAACATATCAGGTGTTCATCAATCCTTGCTATACGCTTGCAGAAGTAAATAAGGATAAAATCAATGGCATTTTATTCTGCCTTCTTGTTCCTCTATATAACTTCTATTTTTGATATTATGTTCTTACTTTAATAACTAATAATGAATTGTTTTTATAGTTACCATATCTTGGTACTAATCAGAAATTTTTGATGCTTAAATCACCTAGGTTGTATTTGTCATTCTAGAAACTAGAAGCCTCAGTTAATATTTCAGCCAGAGAGGTTCCTTCAGTGGGCTGTGAGTGCTTGATCTACTGTAGGGACCTCTTCCTACATTGCAGACAGCTGTCTTTGTTTCAGGTGTATACTAAGATGTTTGTTGCCCAAGTCTGCTGTAGGCCATTTCATCCCTGCAAAGTCCAGGAAGTTGGCATTTCTCATCATATCTATGACTGGCACTGTATGCACAAGAACCTTTTGTGTAACTATACTGCCTGGTGAGACTAAATAATTTTGTAGCTATAAGGCAACAAACCAAAATACTTACCTGTTTCTGAATTTGTAGGCTACATGTTATTGACAGAGATGTCACAAAACCATATTCTCATTTATAATCTTAAAGAAAAAAATGTATGACAAGTATAAAGTTATTGTAGCCTTATCCAAGTCAGTGATTCACAGATCTTCAGAGAATGATTTTAGGTGATTTGTATGCTCCAGACTTCGTAGTTTGAAGTACAGCTCATGAAGAAGAATGGGTTAAGATGGAGTCATTAACTTTATAAAATTAATTGTATTTTACTTGAAAGACAAAACAGAAAGTCCTTAAGTTTGCTAACAGCTGATGTTTGAACACTCTTTGAAGTGAATTATGAAAACATCTATGCTTGGGTAAAAGCTACAAATAGCTTCATGAACCTTGTGTAATGGAATAACATATCATTACTCCAATATGGGTTTGTTCTCAATATTGGGTAATTCAAATGAACTGCTACCTTCTGAATGCCTCATGATTGCTTAAATGAAAATAGCTAATAGTTCAATCTTAGTCGTATTGTAATTACTATTTTTTGCCTTCTGTTTCTCTGATTCATTAAGTTCACCATAAAGTTCAAATAGAGCCTAAAATTATGATAACAAAAAGATACCAACTGACTGTAAATTGGAGCTTAAATGCAAGTACATTTCAACCTTTTAAGTAAACAGGTTTGCAGTCACTCTGTTCCTGGTGCAGATTTTAATCATATGTAGTAGTTGAATTGGGTATTTCTGCATTCACTAAAATGACTTTCAAAAGAGACAGAACACAGTGTTTCCACATTTACAGTGCAGCTGTATTTCATATGGTCATGTTCCAAAAAGGTTCTTCAGTCCTCTTGACCAAGGAGAAGTGAGTAAAGTGGGTGGAAGCCCTGACTTTGTCTTTTTTGTTCCTGGATCACCCACAACACAATGATAAGTTGTTTTATCCTTAAGAAAATGGTTTTCTCCAGTCTCTTACCTTGGTTCAAGCAGTTTAAACTCTTGGCAACCAAAGTTTTAGTTACTTTTCCAAGAGAAATGAATGCCAAAGGAATATTTTTTATTATTGCTTGGCTTTTTCTGTGACAATGTGACACTGACAAAGTCAAAGGACAATCATGTGTTTTGCATAATACATCTTTGCCCAGTGCCTGTCCTGGGTCTATGAGTCAGCACAGAAGAAACAGTTGAGCAATCAAATTTCTCCACTGGGTAAGTTTATGATTTTTGTTGGGGGTAATAAACAAGTAAGCCAATATTTTCAAAACAATGAGATTCATTACTTCAAATAAATGCATGTGACTTGGGCATAGAATTTCAATAACAAGTCCAACTCACATTTGACTCAGTTTCTAAATCTGGAAAAGAAAAAAGGATCTTGATACCTTGACTTTAAATACCACAAAAAGAGAAAATATATTAAGACTAAAATTTTACCTGTGCAACTTGTAAAACATCATGATTCCTGACATTTTGTGTGATAAAATAGGAACATAGTTATAAAAAAATTCATAAATAATCCTTCAGGATATTCTTGGGTGGATCACTGAGAACCTTAGTAAATTATCTTCCCCAATGACTAGTTCTTAAGTGTCTTCTAAGTGACACTTAGAATAAAAACTGTCATTATTGCTATTAAATTTAAAATCGGATACTACTTAGGAGGAAGGGGTTTAACTCTCTCATAAGAGAACATTTCTCAGTGGCAAAAGTAAGTAGCCTGGCCCTCGGGAATGACTGTCCACATAGAAAGGGAGGAAAGGGCATGGGAAACACAGAACACAATACTCATCAAGACACACAGCGCATTGCTGTTCAGGACCTCAGAGCACTTCACTGTGGCTGTGCTATGAGGACAGGTGCTACAGTGATGGCAAGTGAGCTGTGATTAGAAGCAGACCCAGGTCAGAAAGGGCTTTGTATGAGCCTTAAATAGTATGAATAGAATTTGTGTTCCCAAGAGAGAAATGGTAAAATAAATAAATAAGTAAATAATACTTGAAATTACACTTTTCTACAAATTGCATTTTGTTGTCACTGAGAAAGAATAATCACTTTATTTCAGGTTCTTAATGGAGGAATCTTAGAATTATTCATTTTCAATGCTTTTAGCATTATGAAAATTCTACAGCAAACTGATGTCTTGCATTTCTAGTGGGTTTAATAAGTCATTAAGCCCTTTTTGGTCAGAACTTACCTAGCTGTGTATGATGTGAAGAATTTATGATTTACTTCAGAGAACACTGGTGCTCATTGGAAGACTGAATGCCTGATGTAAGCCCTCACAGCAGACAAGAAGCATAGGTGAGGCTCATATTGGTGATGACTTTGGAGCAGAAACTTGTCAGAACTTCTAGGAAAGAATCTTTCTGTGGCTTTCTCACATTTGAATGGAGTTGGTCTCTTGCATCTTCCCACACTCACTTTACCTCTCAACTGAGTTTACACAGTTTACAATGTCTAGTATGTTACTTACTCTTTCCTTCATGGTTTCCTCCAACCCATCTAAGATCTTAGAACTGGAGAAGACTTTACTTGAGTCTTTCCTCATCTGAGGAGGCTTCCACTCTCTTTGCAGTTCATAGAAAATTTCCTCTGTATCTCCTCCCTGTACTCTTATACAGCAAAAGCAAATGCTCATGATATTAATCTTTGTAGTTTTTTCCCTTTACTTACTTCTCAATATTTTTTCCATGGTCATTTAGAGACATAGACATTACTTTAAATGAAAGTAGAATTTTGGCTGGGTGGGGAAGCACACGCCTTTAATCCCAGCACTTGGGAGGCTGAGGTAGGAGGGAGTGTTGTGTGTTTGAGGCTAGCTTGGGCTACAACGTGAGTGCGAGGCTGGCCTGAGCTACATAATGCAACCCTGCCTCAAAAAATCAGGGCTGGGAGTTTGCCTCAGTAGCTTAAGCGCCTGTCTGGCAAGTGCAAGGCTGTGAATTCGATCCTTGGTGCCACAAAAAAAAAAAAAAAAAAAAAAAAGAAGAAGAAGAAAGTAGAATTTTGAACCAAGAATTAAAAGTGGGAGAAAGTCATATTTGTTTAAGTTTTTAATACTTAAAATAGCCTTGGCCATCTTGAAAATGACTAAAGAAAGTACTACATAAAATTTAGTCTACACAAATAAATTTGGAAATAGCGTGGAAAAAAAAGCCCTTTGTGTTGGTGAACTATGGGAAGGTATAGAAAGGGACATGCTTTTCATATTGTCAGCTAGATAATTGCATTAGTGACCAGTATTGAGTTTGCACATGGTTTATCCAAGAGAGAACACTGTGTCACACAGAAGCGAAGCTAGATTAGATTGACTGTGCTGCATCAGGGTGTAGATTGTGAACTGTTATCATTACTTGTTCAATGTAAATTATCCAGAATAGAAAATTTACCAGGAATGGGAACTTTCCTGAACCTCATTATAACTGCCCATAGTTCACTTTCAGTGGTCTAAGACAGTTTGAATATTGCTGATAAGCATTGCATGATTCTATGGCACTGGTCCAGAAGAAAAGATCACATATCTCATCCAGATAAATGAAAAGGAGATTTTTCAATCTTACTTCCTGGGAGATGAGATGGAGGATATGTGCAATATATAGTACAGTTCTAGAAACTGAGAGAACAGGATAATGATGAAAGTCAATCCCATTACAGGATTTAAATTCCATACAGTTATTAAAGTTTTCATATTTATGTATCTTCACACTACAGATAGATTGGGAAATGCTTTTTGGCTAAGACCAGTGTTAAAAGAATAGCTTGTGTATCTAACAGCACTAACAGAAACTGGATGCTGAAAAATATTGAATAACCGATAGGAGGAAAAGTTTTCCAACATAATTGTTATAATAATATAGTGTCAAAGTTTGAATTTGAGACTTCTGACATTTTAAAAATAGTTTTCCCCTGAGCTTATATCAATTATTGAACAGAGTTAAGTATTATTAGGCATTACACATACATCTTTGCATTACTGGAGTTATAACTTTCGAAAATGTGCACATGCATTTTTCTCATATTTGACCCCAAATCAGGATGGGAAGATGGAGAAAGCACTGGGAGAAGTGTTTAGGACAAGACTTTATGAAGTCTTACTTGATTATACTCACAGGGAAGAGATGTCTTTTTATTGCCTCCATTGTACCGAGTCGTCGTAACTACCATAGCTGCTATTGCATCATAGTCTTCCCTGTAAAACACTTCACTCTTCTTCCAGAGCAGTGATTCTTTTTTTATTTAATTTTTTTAATTTTTTAAATTTTATTTCAAAGATAGTGAAATGCAACAAAAGGTAACAGAACAATCAAAACAAAGCAGTAGAACTGGCATAGAACTTCAGACAGAGATACTATGAAAACAATAGCTACTATATTCTATGTTGTTACTTTCAGAATAGTTGACCATCCCATCAGGCATAGCAAAAACAAACCAAAAACAAAATACAATAAAACCAATAAAAACAAGATGTGAAATGAAAAAAAAAAAAAAGGAAACGAAAAATAAACAAAATTAAGCAAACCAGTGACAATAATATTGGGGCTGAAAGACAAGACAGAGGACAATCCCACTTATTTGCCATACTACAAAATGTCATCTACCAAGAAATGCTGAGACTGTGAGTATCAGGCCTGCAAAACAATCCAGCAATAAAAGTATTTGTAACCCAGTTGTCATGAACCCAGCAGGTCCTCAGGGAAGGCAGGATGCGCGGGGTGGGGCGGGGGGGGGAGGTCCATGATTCATAGCCCACGTGCCGGCAGGCCTATAGGACACCACTTTTTCTCTCCCCTTGGGTTCCGCGCGGTGGAGGTCACCCAGACTCACCAGGAAGGCGGGCTGGCTTACTTCTGGTTGAGGCCTCTTGCCCCAACATGGAGGGTTCGCAGAAGGCACATAGTTCTCCCCCTGGGTTCCGCGCGCAGAGCTGTGATTCTTGATAAAGAGACATTTAACCGACTGGATATATTTTTGATTGTCACAATTCAATGGGAAATGATATTGCATCTAATGGGTAGAGACCTATAATACTACTAAATATTCTAAAATGGAACAACATATCAAACCAAGAATCATCTGACCCAAAATATCAACAGTTCTGAATTTTAGACTTCACTCTAGTGTTCGCTTCTTGAAGATAATAATCATGGCATGTTTATATTTAATCTTTTTTTAAAATTTACTTTTATTTATTTATTTACTTTTTTTGTGGCATGGGGGGTTGAACTCACAATCTCACACCTGCCAGGGCAGGCACTTAAGCCACTGAGCCAAACTCCCAGCCCTGGTTTTTTCAGGCAGGGTCGCACTATGTAGCTCAGGCTGGCCTTGCCCTCGCGTTGTAGCCCAAGCCAGCCCCAAACTCACAATGTTCCTCCTACCTCAGCCTCCCGAGTGCTGGGATTAAAGGTGTGCACCACCACGCCCGGCTAGTTTATATAATCTTAAATGCCTGACATATGTTAATATATAAATATTATATTAATTAACTAGTATAATAAATATAAAGTCACTAAAAGAATCTTCTTTAGATAATTTCAAGAGCTATTTCATCTTCGACCAGTTATGTATTTTGTTTCTTTCTGGTATATCCCAAAGTTTAATATTTTTTCCAAAGCAAAACAACAATAAATATGCATTAAGTGCCTAATTATATATACTTATCACCTCAGCCCAGGGATAAAGCAAGAATATCTGTTTTCATGGCATTTTGGACCTTGCAGAAGGAAGAATGCTTTCTGAATCCATCTTATGTACTAGTATCTCCACATGTGAGAATACACTCTTAATGCTTTTCTTATTTTATCAGTACAGTACATGTATGTAGGACATAATGTTTACTTTCCTTGTGGGGTGTCAGTACATATACATAACATCTTAATTCTTTTTATCATCCCCACTCCCTTTTATTCCTCCTCCTTCCACCCTTCACCATATTTTGATCCTTTTCCTTTTTTTACACATGTTTGCAATGCATAATGCTTATATTTTTTGTATGGAGTTGGTAAATGGATCAAGAATTATCAATGATGTTTTATAGTTTTTAAAAAATTATTTATTTAAGTATTCTTTCTGAATATGTAATAAGCAATTATACTTTTTGTAAAAAACCTAAAGTGTAAGAATTTAAAACATCCATAAGGCCAGATATGCCATATCCTGTTTACCTGGAATTTTACTTTTGACTTATGTTACCCGTTTTTGCAAATGAAAAGGAAATTTATCTTGCCTGTGAAAGAGAGTGGCCTGATAAAGAGAATACACTAGAGTGGTTATCTTTAGGAAAGGAGTTGAGGAAGTCCTTCAGGATATGTACTTGGGACCACACTGGGACAGATTCTTGCAGGGATCTAGATGCCATTCTTGAACAGGGAAGGCTTTGTTTGAGTGGTAGAGTTCACCCTGGAGTTGAGAAGAGTATGTCCATATTTATACACTGGTGCAGCTCTAAAGTGAATTTTCCCAGTGAGAGATGTTTCACTGATTAGAACTTTCTGCAATGACAGAAATGTTTGAAAGTATCCTTTGTGTTGAAGGAAATGAAAATTTACCTAGCAACTGCCAATGCTGTATGAACAGATTAAAAAGAGTCAATAAATAATTCAGAATGTGCTACCTAATAACATAGACACAATCCACTCATGTTAAGTACTCGAAATGGGTAATACTGCAGAATGAAATTTTGCATTTTGTTTCATTCTTATTAATTTAACTTAAATAGATATTGACAGCCAATGATTTTGGTACTAGAGAAGGTACTTCTATAAATATCTGTTCTCTAAATTATTGCTGCCCAGTGGATAAATATATTGGGTAGCACTTGTTATTATAAGTTTTCTAGGTGGAACATTAATAAATAAAAGAAAAAGGTTAAATATTTTAACAATGAAATGAATTTCATCCTACATATGCAAAACATTATTACTTCAGTATATAACCAGTACCAGCAGTTTTGAGCTAATTTATATTATTTTATTGAATGATTTCTTCAGAATATGTTATACATTTTATGATCAACATGTCAACTAAATTTCCAGTGATTAATGTGAGTCATAAGAAATAATAAAGTTCCAAATAATTAGATCTTACATATTTTATAATTTATTATGAATCAGATATATAGTAAGTACTATATATAATATATATCAGATATACGTTACATATCTAGTTCAGATATGTATTATATATCTGATTCATAATACATTAATAAAATCAAAGCTGCTTTTCACTACTCATTTTTTATTAAAATATACTTTAATCAAAATAAAGCAATATTGAAAATGTCCTTCATGAGCACACTATGTTTTCACCACTCATCGGTTGCATGCGGGTCACAGCCACCCTTTTGAACACTACAGTTCTAGATAAGGCAAAATAACTAATACAGTTTAGATGAAATTAAAGGTTAGATAATTATATTTCAATGAGACCAAGATAATAAATGTGATGAAAACTTAACACTTATTCAGTATAGATACTTGGAGTTCTTACCAAAATAGAAGTAGAAAATGAAGAAACTTGCAGAAATGTAATTTCTTCCATTTCCTGTTCAGCTTTTGATTGCCTGGTTTGTTCATTTGGAGGCTTCAATATCTCCATCATTTGGCCTTCACTTCTCTCACATATTCTCCCTACGCTAGCTAAAGAAATTCTCCCCATTGATGCAAATCACAGAGGCTCAGCTTAGCTCACATTAGACACTCCCACTTCACTCTTATTCACCACTATACCCTAAGGACAGCACCCTCTCCTTTTAAGGAGCTATAATTACTCTGGCTTTTATTATAAACATCTTTGTCCTTCTGGTTCAGCAGTATAAGCAGTTGTTAGAATGTAAAAAAGTGCCATAACCAGTGCAGCTCTTGAACTTCCCAGGAAGCAGATGGTGGAAGATGAAGAAATGAAGGTAAGAGTCAGAATACAGAAAGCTCAGGTTAGGCGGAGCCCTCTCTCCAGATGAGAGAAAAAAGCTGCTCAACAACTGCAGCATATTTATCTGTACACTCCAGGGACTATTATTGGTTGAAACTCTTCTAGCTAGCAACATGTTTGCTTGAGTTGCCTCAGGCTATCTGTGTACTCAGAGCTGGAACAACTTGTTCACAAAGCTTGCCTTGGGAGCTCCATGTGTGTGACCTGTCTCCAGCTTCAGCTACTCCCCATACGAAAGAGTATTATATGCTCCTGATTCATCTTCTGTCTCTCATCCATGGCTCAGAATGGTTATACATGAGAAACTCCTTGTTCTAAAGAGAAATAGGACTAAAAATATTTTCCAGGTCCTTACATCAAATTTTCTTCCTATTTTACTCTCCTGAGAAAGAACTGTGTGAAATTCTGTCAAGAAGAAGACAGGATGCAACCTCTAAAAGTACACCATGTTTCTCAGACTTTGAGAAAATCGAGGAATTGGTATGTACAGGAAATTCACATTTTGGGAAGGTCATCTGTTCACTGATGCACAAGAGGCTACACAAGGATGTGGGAACCTCCATCAGGAAATGATTACCAATTGTTCTTTGGAAGTATCTTCCCCTGGAAGGAGAAACTGGCCCCTAGACAATTTTCACTTGTCCGCCAACTGGTATGTTCCAAATTTCCTATTCCATGTATGGACAGCAGAACATTGTCATATGCCACAAAGGGTTTCTTCAGGGTATTCTTTCTTTTACTTAACCTCAGGTGCAAAATGTTTTCTCCAGTGTATAATATGTCATTATTATCAGTTCAGACAAGTCCCACTCTTATTTTTCATTCATTTTTTGTATTTATCCATACATTTATCTAGATATATCTATTTTTCCCATCCTTTGAACTTTTAAATTTTCTTTCCCTATAGAGGTAACCATTGTAGGTTTAATATCATTCTGGAAGTTTTTATGTATTATTATGGATGCATAATTCAATGTACATATATGTTAAAACCACATAATGTATGTAGGTCATATAATTGTATATCTCTTATTCCATTTCTTAGTTTTATACTAAAGACTATATGCTGAGTACCCTTACATGTTGATATGTGTACAATTGGCCCATTTTTGTAGCAGAATATACCTGGAGTGCATCTATCACAGTGTATCCACCCAATGTCCAAATAAGAGGCAACCAAATTGATTCTAGCCCATCAATGCATGTAATTCTGTAGTGTACGTCTTCCTACATGTTCCTATATGTAATTCCCTGAGATTTTCTTTTGAACATTGACAGGAGTAAAATTAAATATTTTATTCAGTTTTTTTATTGTATCTATCATTCCAGATGCCAAAGAGCCAAGTTCATAAACACACTTATTCCCATGATATAGTCAGACTCTAGAGCAATAGCCATGGGGCAAAATGAACCTACTGTGAGATGGGTCTGATTACAAAGTCCACTTGTCACTTGGGTTCCATATACTGCCACTCAAACAGGAAAGATATGATGGCATTCTGGGGCAGTGTCACCGCAGATCCTGTATTCAAAAGTTCAGGTTGTTGTTTTCTATCCAACACATATTTGTATTGATGAGTAACTGTTACCTCTGATGAAGGACTGGTGGAATATTAATTTAATATGTTTTCAGCGGCATTGCAATACCTAATGGAAGCAATAAGTTCTAAGTATGAAAACTGGCTCAAATACGAACAATACAAAGTAAGTCACATTTTCTTGTATACTTGGCCAACATCAACTCTTGTTTGCTTCATTTTTACCTTTCAAGTTACATGTCATTCATTCCCCTCGCTATGTTACTATCCTTATGAATATTAAAATATATTTACTATTGTGGTCATCACTTTTCTGTATGATACCATTTAACCTCTCTGTTCCTAAGTCTTACTATCTGCATTTGCAGAAGGGAACCAGGATCAAGGCAACGTCACAATATTTAAACCTAACTTTAAGAGTGTGTGTATTCTGTGTCTTCCTTGGGGAACACAGACAAGTTTCAGATTTTGTTCTCATTTAACCAACTTCTTCAGACATTCCTAGGGAGTACTTACTGATCCTTCGGAGCGCTGCTGAGGTAGTTCCAATGCCTCCGACTAAATTACCATAGGGTTAAGTTATTATCAAGTACAAACTTTATAAATATGACATAGGAGGTATTAGAACCAGACCTAAATATCCAAGGATGTACACGGAAGAACCACAGAAGAGTTTTCCAAATCAAAAAATTCTTGCCCACCTGGCTTATATTTTATTCATTTCATATTAATTTCCCAGGGCTATTGTAACAAAACAACAATAGTCAGCAACATAGAACAATAGGCATTTATTTTCTCAAAGTTCTGGGTACTAGAAATCTGTGTCTGAGGTATTAGGAGGGCCATGCTGTTTCTAAAGGCTCTAGGGTATGACTCTCTCTTGCTTCCTCCTAATTTCTGGTGCATGGACAACTGGGTTTGTTGTTTCATCACTTTAGAAGGTATAGAAGTATTTTGCTATGTATGTCTGTCTTCACATGACTTTCCTATAAGACAGCAGTCATAAGATTAGTGATTCTCCTAATCCATTTTGAAACTGTCATAATTCAATCACATCTGCAGTCTCTGTTTCCAAACAAGGTCATGTGCACAAGCACAGAAGTCTTAATTTAAGGGCATTTTCTGACACCAACACATTCTCCAACTTTCTTAATACCAGCTGTGCTACAATTTAAGTTAATTCTGTTATTCATTTATCAGTATTGGCTCATACCTCATGAGTTAAAGTTTTAGTCTTGTAAGACTCCCTATTTCAGTTCTCAGTAGCAATTCTGGGCCTTCCACATTTCTGGCAATTTTTTCTACATCAAGAAATTCCTCCTCTCATACTATTCAAGAATTTGCAAAGATGGTTCACACAACTTAGGGAAATACTTGTGTTTATGAGCTTATTAGAAAAGATAAAAATCAGAAGCAGGCAGGTATCGATTGGTGGCACAGAACTTCCGTATCCTCTCAGTGTGTACCACTCTGCCAATACCTAATGTGTTCAACAACTCAGAAGCTCCCTGAATCCTGTCTTCTTAAGATTTTGTGGATACTTTATTACATAGTCACTGGCTATTGGTAATCAATTCAACCTTCAGCCCATTTCCCTTATTTGAGGGCTTGGTGAAGCTGAAAATTCTAATCCTCTCATGGTGTATTTGGTTCCTCTGGCAGCTAGCTATACATTTTTAGAGGCTTTCCAAAAGCTACCTCATTAACATAAACATCCTCATAACTAACTTAGAGATAGTTAAAAGTGACTCATTGTGGATAACAAAAAAACGGTACTTCTACATTTATTACCGGTGTCACTTAAGAAATTTCAAAGATTTTAGGATTTTTGCCAGGAAGGGAATAAAAATATATTTCTTTTTATGTATTATGATATCACAAGACTTGAAAGTATCCTTTTGGTGAGACAATTCAACCACAGCATTCTCTATGCCAACCCTTCTCCAGCACTTATCCAGTCTCTTAGACCTTGTGTGTTTCTTCACTTTGTATTAGTATAGAATGGCCAGGTCTTATGATTCTGTTAATGCAGTGATTACAGTAGTTCTCACTTATCCATAGTTTCATTTTCCAAGTTTTCTGTTCCTTGTGGTCAATCGAGGTCTGAAAATACTAAATGAAAAATTCCAGAAAAAATAACTCTTTATGTTTTAGATTATGTATACCATTCTGAGTAGTGTGATGAAAGCTTTCTGTCTGGTTCCATCCTACTAGGGGTATAAATCTTCTCTTTGTCCAATGTAGCTACACTTTTTATGAAACTCATTTGTCACTTAGTAGTGATCTCCATTATCAGGTCCACTGTTTCTTTACTGTAGTGCTGTGTTCAAGTGATTTTCAAGCAGTAACCTGACACTGTATCAGCATGCCAATGTCCTTCACCTCATTTATCTAGCATATAAGCTGAGATGTGTCATTTTACATCATCACAAAATGGTGGAGTACTGTACTAAAAGATATTTGGAGAAAGATGACAGTCATATAACTATTATTAAAGTACAACAATGTAACTTAATAGATCTATTTTATCATTCTCATCAATCTCTTACTGCACGTAATTTGTGAATTAAACTTTGTCATAAGTGTGCATATGTAAGAAAAAATACTCTATAAAGGACCCACGTTCTTGGTTGTAGGCAACCTGTGGGGCTCTTGGAAGGAGTTATGCATGGATAAGCTATTTCCTTTCAGTGCAGGGACTATTTTCCTGTTCAAACCATAGAAGAACCTAGTTTTGTGTCAGGAGTTAAGAAGCTGTGTCAGAGTTGTAAGTTGAGTACAAACATCATCATGTAAGGCATTCAATCAAGGAGAGATTTTTCACATAAAAGGCAGATCACTTTTAAAAGCAAGAAGAGATCACTTCTCTTAAAAAAATCTAGGAAAACTGAAGTTCAGCGTTCTTAGGTACATCTAACTGAATGCTGTCATCAATTATTTCAACATCTTATGCCTTCCCTAGTGGGATGTTGGATTCAACATAGGAAATCTGTCAAACTAGGTACCATTTAGTAATTTAGCTACCCTTATAATCACAGTAAGATTAATTATCAACATGGTCTTTCCTTTTCAAATGATGTTATGGAGAATTTTTGGCTTTCATGTATTAGAAACACCCAACTATACCTAACTAGATTTAGGTCCCCCTATTGCTTTTTGGCTTTGCTAAATTTAAAAGTGACTGAAGGAGTCTGTTTTTTGCACAGCTAGAATCTTATATGTATTTGTTTATCTTCTTGACTCTTTTACCTCTTATTGATAGTGAGGTGTTAAAGATTCTAGTGATCATAATTGAATAGTCTATTTTCTTCTTCAATTCCATCTCTTTGTTTCACATATGATAGGTTCTACTAATTTATGCACACAATGTTTATCATACTTGTAACTTTTTGATGGATTTGCTCTTTTGTCATTATAAAAGGTCACTTATTACCATTAATAACATTCTTTTATCCTATTTTGTCTGACATTAGCATATAGTTATTTTAGCTTTCTACAGTGGTTGTTTACATAACAGATATTTTTCTATTCAATTCCATCTTAGTTACTTTTCTCATTGCTGAGACAAAGTACCTGATGCACAAAGGTAAAGGAGAAAAGGTTTATTTGGTTCACAGTTTGTAGAAGTTTCACTTCATAGTCATCTGGCATTAAGGCAGATTGGCACAGACAAGGGGCATCACAGTGGAGAAATAGACCATGGCAAACAGGCAAATGAGTTCATTTTAGCCTCTTTCTGTACCTTATGTTTTATGGAGGCTACCCAACCTAGCGTGGGTGTAGCACTAATACCGTTAATTCTAGCCAGAAATATGCCAATCCCATCATTGGTCCAATTTAGTAATCACACATCCTTGATACCAGCTTCACACATTCTAGATCCAGCCACCTGTGAAAAGTCCTCCTATGACTGCATAAGGCTTTGGGAAGACATCTAAACACAAGCCATAACATCTTCCCTTAAGTCACTTTGTAATATTGAAACTTGTCTATGTCTGTTGTACACAGTATATAACTATATCGTGCTTCTACCCTTTATTTGGATTGTTCCATCTACTTATATTTAATGTTATCACTGGTATTGTTAATTTATGTCTGCTATTTTACTATTTTCTGTATGATATTTTTCCTCTTATTCTCCTTTACTACTTTCCTTAAACATTAGTGATTTTTTTCTTGTATGACATTCTGTTATCTATAATCAATTTTTACTGTATGCTAGAGCCTTTTTATTGCTTGTGTAGAGTCTACTATATATATTTTAACTTATAAAAATCAGATTCACATTTATATTAAATTATCTCTCTTGAGATATAAAAATTTTACTCCTAAATAACTCTATTCCTTTTTCTCCTCCATTTTATTACATGTATATAATCTATATATTTACAAACCCAGCAAAAATCATCATCAGTACTACATTATATACTTTTAGGTCTACAAAACCAAAAGGAAAGTATTGTAAAGATGTGTTTATGGAGGTATTGTGTTTGTCTTCTTGATTACTATTTCTGTATTTCTTCATGTGTTCTTTCCTTTGAACTTGGTTTACCATCCCATACCATTTCTTAATTCCCATTAAATTTTGCTTTCATCCACCTCCTTCATTTTATGATTGTCAAGCACATTACATTTCTGTATACTATACACCCAGCAATCCACTCACATCAATCTGTTTTATATAATTAGTTTTAAATTGGTTAAGAAAGAAGAAATATATGCATTTATATGCTTTAATAATTCTATTACCAGTATTCTTTGTTTTTCCATTTGGTTTTATTTTAGGCTGAAAAAGTTCCTTGCATATTTCTTATAAAGTATATTGGCTAGCAATAAATTTCCTCTTTTTTATTTACCTGGGAATGTTATTTCACTATTAATTCTGAAAGATAATTTTGCTGAATATAAGATTCCTTAATGACTGTTTGTTTTTCCAGTATTTTAATTCATCATCTCTTGCCTCTCTTCCCCATTGTTTCTAATCTAAAGTTAGTTTTTAAATCTTATTGCATTTTCCTGGTACATGAAGAGCTGTTTTCCCCTTGCTGTTTCAAGATCTTCCTTTAGTTTTCAGCATTTTGCTATATGTTGTAACATAGTGTAAATTTTTGTGGATTTATCTTAAGAAGGGCTTACTGAGGTTCTTGGATGAATAGATCTACGTCTTTTATCAAATTTGGGGCCTTTTTTACTCATTATTCTTCCCCTTATTCTTCAAATACTCTATGCTCCTTTCTCTCTCCCTTTCCTTCTGGAATTGCCATTATGCTTATGCTATTCCATACAAAATTGCTCTCTGCACCTCCACATCTCTCCCATTCTTTACAGTTAATATCTGTGTTAGTCTTTCCTTAGGTTATGGGTACTTTCTTCTTCTAAGCTTCTCTAATTATCTTTATTAAAGTTATTGAATGTTTCAGTTCCTTAATGTATATTTTATAAATAATTTATATTTTGTATTGATTATCTCTAATTACTGAGGTATTATCTTTATATCTTTACTTATTTAATCACATTTCATTGAGTTTGTTGAACATATTTATAATGGCTATTGTGATGTCACTGTTAAATTTGACATCTAATCCTCTTAAATGGAGTTTCTTTTGCCTGCTTTTTTTTTCCTATTTATGGATTATATTTTCTATTTCTTTGGTTTCCTCATAATTTTTTGTTGGAAACTGGGTATTTTAGGTAGTGTGTTACAGTAGTTCCTTGCCTTCTATCTCTGACACTTTCTTTTTTTTGTTTACATGTTCTTTGGGTTTGTGATTTGGGTATTGTATTACTAACTTCTATTTTATTCACGGTGAAAGCCTTGGGTGTCACTCTTAAGAAGGTCTGGTCATCCTGTGCTGTTTTCCTCAGACTGCGGCTGTTCACTCAGAACTCTCATTATCTCTTTTCCTGTCTCCTTGTTAAACCATCTGTATTGGGTGACATACTATGTGCCCCCAAGTCCTCATTTACTTTTGATGGGGCTGAGTCTGGTGCTTGCTATTGGTTTGTTGTCTGGGGCTGGGATTGACAATGTGAGTGCTGCACTCACCCACGGGTGGAGCTGAGAAACAGTGTAAAGGAGGTGGGTCATCCTCTTTCTCACTTCCACCCTCTCTGTCTCTATCGCCAGCACACTTGCTGTTTTGGTGGCTGCCATGAACGGCAGCCCCGCCATGCCATGAATGGCTGCCCTGCCACGCCATGCTGCCTTGGAGCCAACTAAGAATGGAGTGAAACTCCCAAGAAACTGTAAGAAATAAACCTTTCCTTCTCTAACTTTGGGCGTCAGGTATTTTGTCTCGGCAATGAGTGAAAAGTAACTAAGACACCATCTTATTCATTTATAACAGACTCCATCTACTGAATTTCAGTAAATACTGGCTAGTTGCAGAACTGTTGTTCACAGGGTCCTGAAGCATAAAGTGTTCAACAGTCTAAGCTAATTAAATTTGGAGGATAATTAATGTTTGATTTTGTTTTTTGAGGCCAACCTGGTGTTTGTTCTGACAATATAAGGCTTTTCTTAGCTATTCTTTCTGTGCAGACTTGATGGCTAATATTTTAGCTCACTTTTCTTAATTAAAAAGTATTGTTTTAGAAAGAGCCCTACACTTGGACTCCCTCATATTCTGATCCAACCAATGTCAATTATTTAGGATAAAAATATAGAGTTCCCTTTTATTTTTTGTCTTTCCCTTAGGAAAACTTTGTGGTTCCCAAGTTGGGCAATAATCTCTCACCTTCTCTGCAGTGTATGTTCTGGAGCAAAGGCAACTGGAGGCCCAACTTAGATAGCTTTGCCTTAGGCAGGGCTATGTCTTAATAATGTAGACTGGGCAAAGAAAATGGATCTCTGACAGTTTTTCTATGCCTTCAAGAATTGTGTCTTTACTGCTACTGTCCTTTAGAAAGCAGATATTTGTGTCAAAATGACTGCACCTGTATCTATCTTTTCTGTGTTCTTATTATGCCTAGTCACCAGGGACAATACAAAAGTAGAGAACATATACTTTTATATTAGTCAACTTTCCCATAGTTGAGAGAAAATTGCAGACACTCATGAATTAAAGTAGGACAACTTTAATTTGGCTCATGTTGAGTCCAAAGTCAGGAACGCTGTGCTAGTCTGTTGTATTTATCAGTAGATCACAGTGGGTATGTAAATGTTTAGTTCATGGCAATTGGAAATAAGGAAGAATAGGATAGACAGTGAGATCATGCCCTGATAACCCACTCAGACACACCCAGACATATGCTTAAGTGATCTCCTGGGTGGCTCCCAACAAGTTGATACAGCTAAGCTCAATTGCCTCACCCTGATTTGCCACTGTAGGTGACAATTTGGTGCAGATGTAGGCACAGAAGAAAACATTCTGTACCTCCGTATGTTATTGTGAAAACCCTCAGCAATGTACCTCTTTGTAACTTTTCAATCACATGAACCTCTACTTCTATTGAACTGGATAGAGAAATCAAACTCAGAGGTGAATATGATTAGGCCCTCAAAATGTGAATTTATCTCTTTTTTCCTTTACCCAAACAAGATCCCAGTAAAAATCTTAATGGGAATCTATCAGTGTTAGCCTACTGAACCAGTTTATGAAATATATATATTTATACCTTTCTATCAGTGTAGACTCAAATTTCCCCTTGCTTTTCTTATCAGAGTAGTTAGCAATTTATGGTGCATGATTAAAAAATGGTCCACCACATGTTTTGGCACAGCCTGTGAATTAAGATTGGCTTTTCTAAATAAAAACTTGCGATGAATTTGGTAAGAGAGAAGTTGCTTTTGAACTATAAACAAGTAAAATATTATCTCTTCATTTAATCTATTCTGTTCATCAGTAAGTTTGAATTGCAAAATAATGTATACTCAGTCATTATAACTACTACTGTTATTATATTTTGAATTTTATAAAAATATTTTATGTTAATTTATTTTCTCTCATTATATATCTTGCATATTATCCTCAATTTATCTTACTGAATTACAAAACTTAACCTATTTACTATTACTGTAAAGAAAAATAATTTCCAACTCTTAGCCTAGAGGATGCTCAAGGGAACTGGATTTTGCCAAATAACAAAGCATACAAAACATTTGAAAATGCATATTTCTATATGGGACACAATACCTGGATCTGGAAAGAACAACTGACAGTCAGTGGCAAAGCTGCATGGTCTCATAGCACAGGCACAAATTTGCAGCAGATGTTATCCCTTTACTCTTTTCCAAACCATATGGAGACTATAAAGTCAGAAGCAAGACAAGCTTCTCTGTTCTAGTTCCTTACATTGTCAGCACATAAACTCCAAAAACTGCCAGGCACCTTGTTTTCTTCAGGGCAAAATCCTCCCAGTGAATTTTTTATTAGCCCAATTCTCACCCATGTGCATGGCCAATCCACAGTGCAATGATTTTATGTTCCAACCACCTGCACAGTAGCATAACATATTTAGATCACAGAAGAAGGTAAAAATTTTGCAACAGAAAAACACACACACATGTCCTTATCCTACCTAATCTATATCAGGTTATTTAATCTATTGAGACCATAGTTTTATTCCCTATGAAAAATTATACGTAGCTATTTCCAAAACTAATGTTCAAAATTTAATAATCAATATAGCCCAGCCATTGTAAAAGACAGGCTTATTTGTAAGTAACATGGAGATTAAATAGCAAATTGTGTACCATGAGTTTACCACAGCCTAAAACATGTAAGTGTTTTATAATTTTTCTATCATTATGATCATATACTCCTTTGTCTTTTTTGCTTAGAAATTATTTTCTAACTTGTCTGTTAAAAAATTTTCTGAATTTCCCATATAGAGCTGTATTTATAGTGTCATACCCTCTTAGTATATATATTTTGTAAGTTTTAAACAACAAAAACCTGGGACTCCTTGAAGTAGATATCTGAAAAGTGACTCTCAAAGTTCACATGATAGAGAACCATTATTCTTTTTCCCACAATGTGAACTATAATTTGCAATGACATTACTTCCAGAAACAAATTAAGTTAAAGACCCTTAGGTATAGAAAATAACTAATATATAAGATATGATTTTGGTAAATTTAACAGATTTTACCCATGCTGAGATTGCATGGATGAAACCTTCAAGCACAAAGTGTACGACCCCTCAAATTTCAATTCTGTGCTCTTAAACCCTGATATGATCATATGTGAGTAGGGACTTTGGGACACAGGTGCTTAGATCATGGCAATAGGTCCTTATGAGTGGGATTGGTGCACTCATAAAAGGGACCCCATAAAACTGACTTGCCCTCTTTCTGGCAAGTGAGAGTTCAGTGAGAAGTTGAAAATCTGTAGAAGTTGGCCTTCATCAGAGCTTGACATCTGGTCACCTTGATCTCAGACTCAGCTTCTAGTGCTGTGAAAAATACATTTTTGTTTGTAACATACTTAGTCTATGATATTTTGTTATATCTTCCTAAACTGACTTAGAAAATAAACATTTCTTAGCAACTGTATATGAAGAGACATCAAATAATATCAAAGAAATTCTACATCTTGATTAGGCACCCCTAATATATGACAGAAATAATTTGTTGACTACATATACCACATGCCACACATTCTTATAATGGCTTTGCATCTATTAATTCATGTAATCCTTACAACATATCTATCAGGGAGTATGTACACACCTCTCAATCACCACTTTACATTCCCTTGGTCTCTTCAGTGCAGTATTCCCCACAACTATAGCAACAAGTTCTGCCTAGATTCTTACCAGCTTCATGCTGTGCAAATGATAACAGCCTTTGATCATGTATGCTATTTGTTTTTAATCACTTCCAGAACTTCTGATATTCCAGAATAGTACGCAGAAACAATCTGCTCAAGGTCTATATCCACAACTCAGAAATGAAGAGAAATTAACCCCAAAGCACATATTTATTCAGTAAAATTGGAAGTAGATGCAGGAATATTTCCTTTTTATTCCCCTAACAGGGAGAATCTTTTAATGTTTTTTATGACTTCTGAGACAGTACTGCAGAGGTAAATAACCAGCAATGGGTCTATTTATTAATTAGCAACACATCTTTTTATCGACTCCCCCTTCCTGCATGCTTTACCCTCACTTATTCCTCCTTTCAGGGACACACTCCCCAAAGATGTACTTACACATTGCACAATCATCTTTTGCCTTAGGATCAGTTTTTACAAAATTTGATACTGCCACAGTTATTACAGTAGCAGCCATAGAGATAAAGAACATTGAGGTGGAATTTTAGGACCCAAATTGTCTTGGCTACTTTTCATATTTCTAGAACAAAATACTTGACACCCACAAGTTAAAGGAGGAACTTTTATTTTAGCTCACACTTTAAAGAGGTTTCAGTCCATGGTCAGCTAGCTTCAAGTTAGAGCAATGTGTCAGAGAGGCATTGCAGGAGAAAAAAAGCAGCATGTGACAGGGCAGGATTGAAGCAGAGAGCAATTGCAAGCTTCCCTTCCCCTTATATATCCCATCCAGGGTGCGAGCCTCTTAGGTGATGCCAACCACATCTGGGGTGGACCTTCCCTTTATCCACACCCAGAACAATGCTAAACCAATCAGTGGACTACTTTAGTTAGCACGTCCTTTATCCATAATCACACGCCTAAGGTTCTGCCAGCTCTGAAAAGCCCAACCCATGGCAGCATGAGACTTTGGAGGGACATCTAGATACATCATAACCCTTAAGTCCAAAGACTTATACACATCCTTTTGTGCCAAAGGCATTTGGTCCAACTCTAAAAGCTACCAAAATTC
This sequence comes from Dasyprocta punctata, assembly GCA_004363535.1. Classification (NCBI taxonomy): domain Eukaryota; kingdom Metazoa; phylum Chordata; class Mammalia; order Rodentia; family Dasyproctidae; genus Dasyprocta; species Dasyprocta punctata. Next base: position 16,670 of record RJWM01003064.1, on the reverse strand, counting down.
TAAGTTTCATCGTTGCTGAAAAATTCAAGTCTGAAGTCTCCTCTGAGATTAAAGGAAAAGTGTTAGCTGCATGTCTGTGTAAAAAATGAAAATAAGCTTAAGGTGCAAGACTAATATTCCCATTATCTCTTAAAATGATGCTAATGGTGGTCTTACAGCTTGTACCTAGATGTCCCTCCAAAGCCTCATGTGCTTGCAGCTGGGGTTTTTCAGCACTGGCTGGATCTAGGATGTGTGACACTACAATTAGGGGTACATGATGCTAAACTAGTCCATCTCATTCCTGTAAGCAATCAAGCCATTCTCAGAAAACAATACGATCTTGCTATTGTGCTCCAGGCAGCCCCTTCCACTATATGCCACTTGAGATCAGGTAAGATATTCTCCAATCCTTCTCCTGCTTTTCCCCCTTTCCACCCACTGGGATAGATTGGCTCACCCTACTTTCTGTGCCTCTTAAACCCAGTGCTGGTCATAGACACTCCCTAGGAAGGATGACTTACCTTGGTGTTAGATCTAATGTGACAGCTTCCTTGGTCACTCAATCACATTTCCTTTAAGGCTCTGAGTCTCAACTGGAGGCATCCATTGTGGACCCTGTTGCCCCTCTCATTTTGTCACAACAAGCATGACAGTTTCCTATCTCTGCTCACCATGGGAAGCTTTCCTTCTTCTATTCTCCCTTGCCTGTCCCTTAAAAAACTAAAACCTCTTTGTATCTATCTTGATCAGAAGCCCAAATGTCTAATATCTCCTGCAACACCAAGTGACCACAGTACAAACTGGACAATGTCTTAGGTCAACTAGAAAATGGTACTTTTAATATCTGTATTCTGTGAGACTTAGACAGCTACTGCTGGAGATTAAGCAAATGGTCTGAATTGCTTATGTTTAGGCACTCCTTACGCTTCTTAACTTCCCACATTGTATGTCTTCTGTGATACCTCCCAAATCCTTCTCCTTTCCTTGCTGTCTATACCTCATTCATCCAATGTCAACTCCTCCCTGATGACAGGTCTTACTGACCTTGTCTCTGCAGGACTTCCTGCCACAGCAGCTGCAACCACACTTCCACTTTTCCCCCAGAACTTTCCTCCACTGCAGTCCCTCAATCCCTTCATGAAAGTCCTCTTGATGATCTGGCACCTATACCTTCTATCTGGCACTTCCTCTTAACTCTAATCCCCCTCCATATACCACAACAGCCATAATCCCCTTGGCATGTGTCTTGGTTGCTTTTCTCTCACTTCTGAGACAAAATACCCAATGTACAAAAGTAAAGAGGGAAAGGTTTATTTAGCTCACAATTTGTGGATGGTTTAGTCCATAATCTGCTGGGTTCAAGGTAGGGTGGTTCATGGCAGAGAGAAACCATTCATGGTGGTGGAAGACAGCAAAAACAACAAGAACAAAAAGAGAAAAGCACGCAAGAGAAGACTATTTCTGTCCCTTATATTGTGTGTAGGCTACCCACATAGCACCCACACCAATAATCCCAGCCCTTGACCATGAGTCAGTCACAAACTCTAGAAGTCTACCCCTATGACAACATGAGGTTTTGGGGGGACAGCCAGACACAAACCATAACAATCTGGATGCTCTTTCTCACTCACAGTGTGGTTCCCACTCTGTGAGGTGACAGGAGCCAAGAAAATAGTCTGATTTCATGTTCCTTTCTCCCTGACAGACTTTTCCAAAATTAATCAATGTCTGGGCTCCTGCTCTTCTGATCCCACTCAATATTTACATGAATTCTGATACTTGATCCAATCATATAATTTCACTTGGGGAGATTTAAATGTTATTTTTAGATCCACGCTGTCCCCAGATGAACAGGAATCTCCCTGGCCCAATCTTACAGGGGTAAATGTGGGTTGCTTTAAGCCTGACTTCCTGAGGTCACTGTAGCTGGCTCCCTAAAGGACCTAAATTGGAACTATCAGGCAAGAACCCAGGATAGAGCCAATATAGATTGCATGATCTCCTATGTAGTGGAGAGACTTTGCAATGTGGCCCATAAGACAGTCAATTTTGATAAGATAAGGAAAAGCACTCAAAATAAGAATGAAAATCTGACTCAGTTTATGGCTCACCTGGCTGCTGCCCTCAGGCAATTTAGCATTAGACCCAGAAAAGCCATAGGGACAACTTATCCTAAAGATGCATTTTATTACCCAATCAGCACCAGACATTCATTAAAAAAAAAAAAAAAAAAAAAAACTACAAAAATTGGAGACTGGCCCTCAAACATCACAACAGGAGTTAATTAACTTGGCCTTTAAAGTTTTTAATAACAGAGATGAAAGTGCTTAAAAGCAGCACATTTCTGAGCTGCAGATGCTTGCTTCTGCCATAAGACACCCTCCAAACCCAACTACTGAACTGACCACAAAGGGATCAACAATGCCCCTGACCCATGGCACATCTCCAGGACTTTTCTTTAAATGCTTCCAGAATGGTAACTGGGCTAGGGAATGCTGGCAGCCTAGCATACTCCCTGTGATATCTCCCTTCTTTGGGGGAAACCACTGGAAGTCAGATTGCCCAGCAGTGGTTGCTTCAGCCTCCTCTGGGTCATCATTCCTGACCATTTCCTTAGTAGACCTTTTTGACTTGACAACAGAAGACTGATGCTTCCTAGAGGCCTCAGAGGCTCCATGGACCATCTCAGACACAAAACTCTGGGTAACTTATGGTGGATGGTAAGTCCATCCCATTTCTGATAGATGCTGGTTCCTACCATTCCACCCTTCCTTCTTTCAAAGTAGTGGCCTTTCTGGCACTAACTACTATTGTGAAGATTTATGGCAAAGTCTCCAGACCTTTAAAAACACCCCTTATCTGGTGCCAGTTGGGTAAGCACACTTATCTCACACTCATTTTTAGCCATTCCTACCTTTCCCATTCCCCTTTTAAGGTGAAACATCTTAACCAAGGTGTCAGCTACTCTCACCATGCTGGGATAGAATCAACACTTACAGCCACGCTAATGATTCCTTCTCTGCCCTGCCCCCGCCCAGTGCTCCTATCATTTCCTTTCATCTCAAACCCAGAGCCTGGGACATTTCCACCCCATCCCTTGCTTCATTCCTAGAACCACTTAGCATCCCTCTTAAGCCTAATCACCCTTACTCTGCCTAAAAAGTATCCCAGCCCTTACTCAGCTTTATAGGGACTACAATCTATTATTTCTTGCCCACTGTGACAGTCTTTTAACACCCATCAGATCCTCTTACAACACCCCCATTCTTTTGATATGAAAGACATATGACTGGTACAAATTCTCTGTGCTATGAATCAGATTGTCCTTCTCATGCACTATGTGGTGCCTAAACTCTACATGCTTTTGTCCTTCATCCCCTTGTCTAACACTTGTTACTCTGTCTTAGATTTAAAAGATTCTGTTTCACTGTTACCCTGAAGCTCTCCTTGCAGTCTCACTTCACCTTCACCTGAACAGATCTTGATATTCCTCTGTCCCAACAGTTGACCTGGACTGTCCTGCCACAGGGCTCCTGGAACAGCCCTCACTACTTGAGTCAGGTTTGTGCCCATTACTTGCTTGTTTCGTTCTTCCCATTTCACACAATATGTAGAGGACCTCCTTCTCTGAAGCTTCTCCTATGAGTCATTCCATACAGACACCTTATTATTACAACATTTATACTTAAAAGAATACCATGTATTTCCCTCAAGACGCAAATCTCTTCCCAATCTGTCACCAATCTGTGCATCATTCTCCATAAATATACCTGTGCCATACCTCCAGTCTGTGTTCAGTTGATTTCCCAGATTCCAACCCCCACCACCAAACAAAAACTTCTTTCCTTTCTTGACAATAGAAGATACTTCCAACTGTGGGTTCATGGCTTTTCACTCCTTAGTAACTACTCTACAAACTCACTAAAGATGACTCCAGTGAGACCTTAGATCACATGACCTTTCCTCACTCATCCTTTCAGACTTTAAAAGAGGCCCTAAGTCAGCCTCCTGTTTGGTCCTTCCAGACCTCACCCAAACTTTTGGAATCTACACAACAGAATACAGGGGATGTGCAGTAAAGGTTTTTGGCACGAGGTCCCAACACACACGAGTGTATTTATGTTCTAACAGCTTGACCCTACAATCATGGGCTGTCCACCGTGCCTATAGGAAGCTGCTGCAGTGGCCATGTTACTCCTAGAGACTCTCAAGAACATTAGACATGCCACATTCACCCTCCACTCCTCCCATAATCTTCAGGGGCTCATGTCTTCATCCCACGTCTCACACTTTTTCTCTATCCCTCACCTTCTTTAGCTGTATGTGTTTATTATTATTATTGGGGTTTTTTTGGTACTGGCAACAGAACTCAGGACCTTGCACTTGCCAGGCAGGTGCTGTGTCACGCTGAGCTACATTCCCAGCCCTATTATTATTTTTAAACAGAAAAAGATAAAAATAAAACAGTTTCAAAACAGGCCAGTAGAGTAATAATTAATACATTGTGTATTGTTATCTTCACAGTAGTTACTAAGCATGCAAGATATAGGCATGAAATATTGTACAAACAGTATTAGCATAAAAGTTTCTTTCCAATGAACTAAGAGAAACTAACTGTATAACTATCTTAATTATCTCATGTATTTATACATATACATGTATTTTTTCCTTTTCCCTTCTTTCATTTTTCCCCTTCCTCCATTATAGTTTCTCTTTACTTTTAAACAGGTTCTGCCCAATCCACAATATCTACTGTACACTTTGGATCTTAGTACTCATTCAGTTTCTCACATTAGTGAGACAATACAATGTTTACACATGTGATTCTGATTTATTTCACTTATAAGTATGGTGTTGAGTTGCATCCATTTACCTATGGAACTCTCAAATTTATCCTTCTTTTTGACTGAGTAGTATTCCATTGTATAAAAAGATGACATCTTTTATCCATTCTTCAGTTGATGGGCATTTATTTGGATTGTTTCCAAGATATAGCTCTTACAAATTGTGCTGCTATAAACATGAGTGCATATATATCACGGTGGTATGATGTTTTTAATTCTTCTGAAAAGATGCCCAGAGAGGGAATATCAGGGTCAAATGGGACCTCTAATCCTATTTTTTGAAGAAATATCCACACTGATTTCCACAGTGGTTGCACCAGTCTACACTCCCACCAACAGTGGAGAAGTGTTCCTTTTTTCCCACAGCTCCTCCCAGATTTCTGTTCTTTTTTAAAGATTTTTCTTCTATTAAAAAGCAAAACAACAACAAAAAGAATAAAAACTATGATTCAGAATTTTAGAACAACATAATAGGAAATTAACCCCAGTTAATCTATTGCATATTGTTATCTTCAAAGTATTTGTTCAGATTACAAGGTTTAGGCATGAAAAAAATAATCAAATAATGAAAGCACAAACTGTTCTTTTCGATGAACTAACAGAGACCAGTAATAAAGTATTGTATTGGGTAATACTATGTACCCCCAAGTCCTCATGTACTTTTGATGGGGCTGAGTCTGACGCTTGTGATCAGTTTGTTGTCTAGCACCAGGATTGATGATGTGAGTGCTACACTTGCCCAGGGGTGGAGCTGAGATACAGTGTAAGGGAGGTGGTTCTTCCTCTTGCTCACTTCCACCCTCTCTCTCGCCAGTCGGCTTGTGACTTGCAGCCACCATGAACAGCAGCCCTGCCATGCCATGCTGACTTGGAGCCGACTAAGTATGGGCTGAAACTCCCAAAAAACTGTAAGAAATAAACCTTTCCTTCCCTAATTTTGGGTGTCAGGTATTTCGTCTCGGCAATGAGCAAAAAGTAACTAAGACAAGCATATATTGTGTGCATAGATAGATAGATTTGTTGGTGATAGACCTTCTTTCTGGAGTGAGATGGAGTCTCAGTGTTGTTTTAATTTACCTTTCTTGAATGACAAATGATGTTTATAATTTTTTCATGTATTTATTTGCCATTTGTATTTCCTCATCCGAGAAGTGTGCATTTATCTGAGATGCTCATTTTTTGATCAGTCTTTGAATTTGGGGGGCTTTTTAAAAAAATTCTTTGTATAATCTAGATTGAAATTCTTTGTCAGAAGGACAACTAGCTATAATTTTTCCCACTCTGTGGGTTATCTTTTCACTTCATTGGCAATTTCTTTTGTTTTGCAAAGGATTGTAAATGAGGTAAGATCCCATTTGTTGATTCTCTGTAGTACTTCGTATGTAGTCTGGATTTTGTTCGTGAAGTCTCTGCCTACATCTATGTCTTCAAGATCTACCAATTTCCTCTTCCAGTAAATTTAGTGTTTCTGTTTTAATATTTAGATCTTTGATCCATTTTGACTTTAGTTTAGTGCATGGTAATAGACATAGGTCCCATTTTAGTCTTTAGCATATGGAAAGCCACTTTTTCCATCACCATTTGTTAAAGAGACTATCTTCCTTCCAATGAACATTTTTGGCCTGGTTTTCAAAGATAAGGAGGACGGGTGTATTTGTAGTTGTGTCTACATCTTCTAATCTGTTCCACTGCTCCTCAGGCCTGCTTTTAGCCATTATTATGCTGATTTTATCACAGTAGATTTGTAGTATAATTTCAGATCAGGGATTGTGATGCTTCTTGACTTGCCTTTGTTGCCAAGGATTTGTTTTTATTATTCTAGGACTCTGCTGGTTCCATGTGAGTTTTAGAACTGTTTTCTCTAGTTCTGTGAGATATGCTAATGGTATCTTGGTTGGAATTCCATTAAATCTGTATAACAGTTTTGGGAGCCAGGCCATTTTCACTATGTAGGTTCTTCTTATCCATGAGCAAAGGATATCTTTCCATTTTCTGATATCCTCTTCAATCTCTTTTTTCAGAGTACTGAAATTTTCAATGTATAGATCTTTTACTTGTTTATTAGATTGATTCCTAAGTATTTTATTTTATTTTTTGAGTGCTATTAATAAGGGTGTGGTTTCCATAATTTCTTTCTCAGTGAGATTGTTGCTTCAGTACAAGAATGCGACTGAGTTTTGAGTGTCGACTTTGTATCCAGTTACATTGCTGAATTTGGTTATTAAATCTAGAAGTTTTTGGTGGAATTTGACTGTCTTCTATGTAGATTATACCTTGCCATCCATGTACCTCACTGCAGACGGTACCAGTAACTTTCAGACCCCTAACTGCTGGAAATGCCTTTGCAGATAAAACTGCTGAAGAGGCAGCTGACCCCCCTTCCAACAGTCCTAAAGTTAAATATTTCATACTTTCTGGCATAACCTAAGCCTATTTACTTCCTGAATATCAACAATATGAAGGCATTCCCACCAAAGTTAGGTGTTTCCTAAGCCAAGGATGTTTTCTCCTTCTCACTCCATGGGTCCATGCCATTCTTTCATCTTTTCATAATTTTCATACAGGCTACATACCCCAAACCAGACTGTGAGAACCTCTCCTTTACCTTCCATCCTGGAATGCTCTTCTTAAAACTATCAATGCTCAATGCTCTGTCTGCCATGTGACTATCATTCAGAGTTCTTTAAGGTTCTGTCCCTTCCCTACACTTCAAGCATGGGGGTTTTCTTCAACTCAAGACTGGCAAATTGATTTCACTCACATGCCACATGCCACAAGTGAAAATTTAAGATATCTCTTGATCTTCATGGATATCTTTACTGGATGGGTGGAAACTTTTCCTACAGGCTCAGAAAAAGGAGTCAGCAATTATCCACTCTTTCCTAGCCAACATTATCCCCAGGTTTGGCCTTCCCATTTCCATTCAATCAGATAGTGGCCCAGCGTTTTTTAATCAAATTACTTATGAGTTGTCTAAGTCACTTGGGGTTCAGTAACTTCACACCTCTTACTGATCTAAATTGTCTGGTAAGGTAGAGAAGGCAAAGAGCATCCTCCAGCACCACCTAGTTAAACTCACATTCCAGCTCCATGAAAACTGTATTTCCCTTCCCCTGATCGTTCTCCTTCACGTCCATGCCACTCCAGAGATACTACAGGATACAGCCCGTTTGGGCTTTGATATGGCTGTGACCTTCTACTTGAGACAAACCTTAGCCTAGAAGTGAGCCCAACTGGAAACTATCTCGCAGTTCTGCAACAGACTGGAAAAGGGATACAACATACTGCTAACCTTCTTCCCTCTAATGGCACCCAGATAGTCTGACTTGTACGTGTTTTTTATTTAAATATTTAAAATCCCCGGTTGCTGCAGCACAAGTGGACAGGATCCTTCCTGGTAATCGATAGTACTCCAATGGCTGTTGACCTACTTGACTCTCCTCAGCAGGTACGTCATTCTCAGGTAAAGCTATGTTTTGCCGATAAATCACCAAATCCCTCCTTGTGTAAATCACAAGAAATCTCTTTTACTTCCCTCAGGTTGACATGAATTCCAGAAAATGTGTGAAGGCCCTGTCTTTGACTATCCTGCAACTTCACCCATTTCTTCATTCAGTCTACCTTGATCTTCTTTGATTTCATCCTCAGGTACCCACCTTTGAGTCATTTCTCATATGGATAAGATATCTTCTTTTCAAGGCACTCAATGTGACTTCTCCCCAAAGGAGGTTCAATTGTTTTTCTTCTTTCTTGCCCTTTGTCTGCTTGCTCTCCTGTTAATTAATGACTGAAAAATAGGACTCTAATCACAGTCTGTTTATACTGTGGATTCTCCTATGGATTTTACTTAGAATCTTATTATAGTCCCAAATCAATTGTCTTTTTCTTCAGGGATGGAATGACATCTCATGCTTGTGCTCACTCTCATCCTAAATGGGCTCTCCTCTATTGCTTCTCTGTCTGACTAATCTTCTTACTTTTCTTGCAACATCCTACAGTTGCCCTCCTGCTTCTTCTCCAATGGTCTCTGACTATTTTTATAACGTTGTAAAGTTAACCCATTTCCTGTTAAACCATTCTATTCCCTCTCTGACCAAAGATTGCTGGCTCTGTATCTCTATTTCTTCAGTCACTTATGAGGCCACTCCTGTTTCATCTAAGGTCTGGATCCTTACCAATCTCTCTTACTAACCCCACTGTGAAAGAGGATTCTCACTCTTTCATGTTAATACCCAAGAAATGTGGGGCTCCTTTTCCCCTTGGGGACTTGCCCTAGCGAACAGTTTACAAAGAGGTGACACTACATCTTATAAGGCCCAGTTCCTGCTGTCTTGTATTATTAATCTCTCTGCCTGTGAGAACTTAATTAAACCCATAAATACTAAGCACAGATACTAGCATGACTTTTCCAGCCCCATCTGCATTCAGTGTAATCTGTCCTTATATTCACAACTGCGTTTATTACCCTATCAGTGCAATTACACAATAGTTTTACTGGCCTCTAGAGACTGTACCAATTATAAGACAATCCAAAATCCCAATCTATTCCAACAGCCTGCGTAATTTTCTGCCCCTCCCAGGGTGCTCACAACTTCACTACTCAATAAATACTCAGAACTTTGTGATGCTCACCACCTACCAAATGTGACTATACATCTATGGAACAGTTTTCACCTACTTATTTCTAACTCAGACTGTCCCCTGATGCCTAGCTTTAACCATTCCTCTGAATGGCATCTAATAGATACCAAAAGGTTTTTCCTCCTCTGGGAGAATCAGACAGTAAATGCCCACCAGATACCCACTGCCTGGTGAACTTTCTAAACTCTAACAGGTTTTGCCCTGTTGAGTACTCTGGAGGTCTGGGATAATGAAAAGAAAAAAAATTAAATACCCTTTAAACATTCAAGGTGAATTTTCTTTGCCCAATCAAGGGGCAGTCTTTGTCTGTGAAACTGCTGTCTACTTATTCCTTCCCATCAACTCAACTGGTACCTGCATGCTAATAATATATCTCACCTCCAAGGCAGACACTGCCTCTGGAAATCAGAGTCTGCCTGTTGACATTAGAACCCAAATCTGACAACTCAGGACCATACAACTAATCCCCCTGCTTGTCGGTCTGGGCTTCACTGCTGCCATGGGAATGGGGAGAGCAAGTTTAACAATCTCCTTATCATATTATCTGTCTTTCTGCTGAGACCTCTCTCAGAGTCTTGAAGAAATAGTTAAGACCATAGTCACTCTATAAGCCCAAAACACTCCCTGACAGAAGTTACTCTCCAGTATCTCGGAGGTCTAAACCTTCTCACAGTCAAAAATGAGGCTTATGCCTATGTAGGAGAAGAGTGTTGCTTTTGTACCAACTAGTCAGGCATAATGCAACATGCAGCCAGAAGACTGACAAAAGAAGCTTCAGAAATTAGACAGTGACTGTCCTACTTTTGGACTAATATTTGGGGTTGGGCCTTGTGGATTCTTCCACTAGCTGGACTTCTTGTCTGTATTATCCTGTTCCTTCTCTTTGGGTCATGCCTTCTCAAACTTCTTTCACAGTTTGTATAGGATTGTGTTCAGGTAATTACCTACAGACAGATGCTGGCTCTGACCACTCCTTGATATAGTCCTATTCACAAAAATTTCCTTGCCAATTAGGTTTCTCATGGCATCACATTTGTCATACACAAAGTAACCATGAGAAATGTCACCCCATTTCCAGCTCCTTTTCTGTTTATAATAACAAAAAGATGGGAATGTCATGCCTAACTCAGGTAAGACACTGTTACCAAACATGCTGTTCTCAACAAACAACAGCAATATATTAGTGGGCCATATTGTCCTTGGTACACAGACCAGGAGGTCATAAAGATGAGCTCAGGACCAGATGGACAGTCTTTCCAGTGCCAAAGAGTCTGATGTTGCTGACATACCTGCCCAACTCTTCTGGCCATTTCATGAATTTTGACCACTGGCATCCCACCCCCAAAATTCCTTCAGAGAACAGTTCCCTCCCTAAACTCTGTATAATTCTGCCTCTTGTCTGCCCAGAGGCTTATCAAATGCGATCGCAGACCATACCATTGGGGATGAAATAAACCTAGCCCCATTGTCTTGCACAAAAGCCTGTTGGTGCCCTCGCATGCCATTTATCACAGTCCACTAATTGAAATTAGCATACTCCTTGGTGTGGTTGAGTGGATTTACTGTAGACAGATACCTCATACTAAGGTGTGAGTAGCTCCACCCAAAAAGCCTGTAACTGGATGGGACAAAAGAGAAAATGTTTGTTGCTGGCTGCTTTGCTGTCTCTTGAGAGCCTTACCATGCTCTGTTTCTCCTTTGCAATGCCCCTCTGCCACACCAGCTGGCTTCAGAGCTGTCTGACTATAGAATGAAACTTCTAGAAATTGTGAGCCAAAATAAACCTTTCCTTCTTTAACACTGGGCATCAGATATTTTGTCTCCGCAGGAAGAAAAATAACTAAGACAGGGAAATAAAATGGAATGGAACAAAAGCAAGTCCAAAATCCATCAGGGCAAACATGTCCTGTAGTTCTTGTCCATGTTCCATGTCCAGCATTGGTACAATTTGTTGGCAAGATGTGAACTCCAAAAGGTTTGGGTGGTTCTACTCTGACAGCATTGCCTGTGGTTGTAGACCTCATTCCTTCTTTCTTGGGCTGGCTTTGACCACTCCTTGTAGTCTTCTTGAGATGATCCACATTACTGACTTCTCCAAATTTCTGTGGTCTCTATTGCACATTTAGTTTCACATCCATAGCTTCACACACCACCCTCTCACACTGTCTGACCTTCCAAGCCTTCTTTTAAAATGTGTGTGGAAGTCTTCCTGACCCACAACTCTTGCATTCTTCATGCACTTAAAACTAGCACCATGTAGATAACTCTAATGTCTCCTGTCAGGTGAAACAGTAGCCAGGCTTCATTCCCTTTTGACTGGAGGAACTGAATACCTGTATATGCTGAAATTCCCTGGGCCTCTGTCATTCTGGAACCTGGTGCTTCGGATCTCTTTACTCAAAGCAAAATCTTTTACCTTTGCAATTTTGAGGCTGCAAAGAGAGGACCTGCTGGTTCTTGTTTTGCCCTCAGGTTATCTTTTCATTGTTCAATTCCAAAGTAATTGACTTTTTAATGTCAATTGTTTCAGCATCTAAATTCTCCTATGCTCCATCTTTGCAATCTATGGCTTTATTGGAGTTCCCTTTCAGGCCAAACTCAAAACTTCTTAAATATAATTCTACTGGGCCATTTGCTCTGAATTCTCAATGTGAATATGACTAAAACCCAGAACAGTGGCCATGCCACTGCCTCAAAATTAGAGTGCCCCAAAATTTCTTCCTAAAACTTAATTAGTTCATTGCCCTTAATTGCACTCTCAGGCAAAGTCTCTGGACATGAGCAAAATGTAGGCAAATTTTCTCACAAAGCGTAACACAGTGTCTGGATTCCAGCAGTCAAAGCTGTCCTTGCTCCTGAGACCTCCTGAACTTTGGCTTTACCTGATGCATTTCTATCAGTGTTATGGACTTCTGAGCCCTGAAAAGAATTTCCCATCTGTTAGGCCTGACTTGAGAAAGACATTTTCAGTAAACATTGTGCCCTCTAAAACAACAGGAAACTGTGATTCCCTCAGTGGACACTAATTGATGGCCATAAAGAAATTTAGTACTGGACCTGCAGTCTCTCTGATGCCCAAAGACCCAGCTTAATATGCACACCTGTGCTAATCATCCTTGCAGCCTTAACCTCAAATATTCCACTCAGATTCTTTTAGACTGACCCCCAACCACAAACCCTGTATATACTTATCCTCCCCTCCAGATATTTGCTGATATCACTCCAATTTCAGCCTGTCTGTAAATAGACATAAATAAATCTAGTCTTTACCACAATCTTGGTATCCAGGTGTTTCTTCACATGCCGTTAATTAACAGCATCTGGTTCAGTTTGCAGCATTCCAGGGATTCTTCTTCAGCTAACATCTCCAAAATCTCCCAAACTCTTTCTGTAAATCACATCCGAAGAATCTGATCATATGTTCAGGTAATGTCACAGCAATAATCCCAGTTCTCTGATACCAAAATCTTTCTCAGTTATTTTTCATTGCTGGAACAAAATAGCCAACAGCCACAAGTTAAAGAAGGAAAGCCTTATTTTAGCACACAAATTGTAGATATTGCTGTCGATAGTAAGATGACCCCAATGCTGAGTGTCATGTCAGAGGTACATTGTAGAGGAGAAACACTTCATGGCAGGGCATGCAGGAAGCAGCAAGCTTCATTTTCTCTTTTACCCCATGCAGGCTGCAATTTTTTTTGGTGGTGCCAGTGCAACTAGAATGAATCTTTTCTTTATCCACACCCAAAACTATGCTAAAACAGCCAGTGCACTAATTGAGTTAGCACACTTTTAATCCAAATTCACACACCCTAAATCCATTTACCTCCCAAAATTTCCATCTATTTGTGCATGAGCTTTGGGGGGAACATTTAGATACAAACATTCACATCAGAACAGTAAACCTATACCTGCTAGTAATTCATATGAGGATCACCAGTAGAATTCAGTAGAATCAAAATAATAAAGCTTTAATCTGTGGTATTTGGAGTAAAGGATAAGTAGACAGCAAGACAGACTCTAAGTTGTGGCTTCATATTAATGCCACCTGGAACTAATGATAGCTATAATAATTTTATGATTGGCCATTTTTATATTTTCAAGGTCTTGAGCAAAGAAAATGGGATCTAGTTATACAACTTCAATGAAACACATGCTGTGGAAGTTTTAGGTCCATAGTGGCATCTTGAAAAACCCTATGAATTCCACCTGAAAGGAAGATTGTACTGAAAATCAGGCATCTCTGTGATTTAATTGTGAGGATCACAGAGTTTAAAAGAAAATAAATAAAACTTCAGCAGATCTCTGTCAGTGACATAGTAGGAAAGACGTCAACTTTTTTGCCTGAGAAGAAATTATTTAATGAATAACACTGAGACATCTTTAGTAATGTCAGACTTATTGAAGCATAGTTTTATACAATAAAATTCACCCTTTTAGCTGTAAAAAAGTTCAAAGAGATTTGACAAATCCATACACTCATATAGCCACTATCTCACTCAAAATCCAAAATATTTTCATCACACCTAATAGTTCCTTCAAGCAAAACCCTTTGAAGTTCATCCCTTATCTCCAGTCCCCATCTCTGATTTGTTTTCTATTTCTCCAATTTTGTATTTCTGAGACGTCATATAAAAGGAATTAGGTAATTTGATGGCACTTTTTTTAGTCTGCATTTTTTCACTTACTCTACTTTTCAGTGTCACACTTTTTCTTCCATGTATTAATAGTTTAATCCTGTTAAGAGCATTCCTTTGTGCATATTGCAATTTGTTTTGTGTGTAACTGAGCTTGAGAATCTTCGCTGCACCATTCATGCAGACATGAGCCCTTCCTTTCTTCTGACCAGAATATCACACCCCTACCTGGAATCCTTGCATTGTTATGCAGGTACAGAGGCCAAACAGTGAAGTACAGTGTAATCCCTGCATTGGAAGAAAATAGTGCACAAACCAAAGGAATAATAAAATTTGAATATGTTAAGTGGAAAAATCTATCCTTTTCAAAAGATGTCCCATGCCCTAATCCCCAGGACCTATATATACTGCATGCTAAACGGACATTGTAGATGTGATTAACATTAAGTAACTTAAAATAGAAAATTAGCATTTATTAGTTCAGTATATTCAAATGAGTCCTTAAAAGTGGAAGAGAAAGACAGATGGTTAGATAAAAAGAGATGTGTCCAGAAAGGATAGCATTTCATGGAAGTGCTTGATTCACTTTTGCAGACTGAGAAGAGAGAAATGGGTGCCACTAGCCATGGAATGTAATGATCTCCAGAAGCTGGGGCTCATTCTCATTTTACAACCAGTAAGAAAGTGGAAACTTCATTGTTATACCTTCCAGAGTTATTTAAAATCTATCCTATGATGGATCCAGCAACACTTCTTGAAATTGACAGAATGGTCAACAGTAACCAAGAGATAAATGTAAAGAATTCCTTGACATAGTCATGAGAAAGGATTACAATGCTAAGAGGTAAGGATATCAGAAAGGATTTATTATGCAAAAGCAGAAGAGATCATAAAATATATTTTTCATTAAGATGAGAAGGAATTAACTAATAAGGTGTACCCTAACATTTTTTAGAACTTGAGACAGTGGCTGTTCTTGGTGGGGCAAGCTAGAAAGGAAGAGATCTTGGCAATGGGCATAGCTCATTCAACAGTGCAGAGCTAAGAATACATTAAAATTTTACTGTTGATTAAGGTGTTGTTGTTTCAATAATAATAGACAGCACACCATAGTACTTGTTAGAATACTTGAACTACAAGAATCTGACAACCACTTACGTGTCATGTTTGCCTGAAAGCAAGGAAAAAGGACAACTGACTCGTGTTCCTCAACTTCCACAATTAAAAAAATAAATAATAAAAGTGAAGGACTGGAGTTGGTTACCAAAATGAAAAATTGTGATTCCTTCAAATCCTTTGTCACAGGGCTTGAGATTTCGATGAAGTATTTGATACAGTCAAAAGTTGCAATTTTTATCTGATTTCTAGATATATCAATTTGCAGGTTAAGACAATTTTCAGAAGTGCTGAGGGCTGTAAAATGCCACACTAGAGCATAAACTTTGACCCAAAGTGACCTATAATCATTTCCTAAATGATATATTAGAGAAAGGCATTACTCAAACATTTTAAAACCTATTTTTGATTCAGTGTCTGAGTTGATTCCATGGAATCACAGCACCTCCATGCTCCAACCAGCTAAAGAGGGAATTTATGGATGTAGGTCATCAGTGCAGTCTGCTCCAAGTCTATTTGCAGTATTCTGTTACGTTCATAGAACTACCCCATAATTATTTCCTTGGTCAACTGTATAACTAGGATATATTTAGTTAGTGAAGAAACTTCACTTTAGCTCCCTGTTTCATAGATTCAAGTAATTATAGTAGGAAGAACAAAGTGGAAATTTCTGAAGATGTCTCATCTCTACTCCAGATAGATAATCTGAAGGAATGATACTATGTACTGAGAGGAATTGCCCTTAGTACCACCATCAAAGACTTACAGGATGCAGGGAAAATGGTTCCCATTACATTCTCATTCAATTCAATATTGATCTCGTGGATGTATTCATAAGTAGGAAAGTTGAAAGTAGCTGAGCTTTTGTAGACCAGAAAAACATAGTTAGTCTTCTTTCATAAGCTATGATAACTCTAGAATCTTTTCTTAACAGTCTACAAAATGGTGCACTATGCATGAAATACATTCCAAAATACATCCCAAACTTTCTTCACCTTATAACCCATAGGTATGTGATTTGGCAGATACGTCATTTTGGATCTTTGTAATAGCATACAACCTTCTTGGGTATATGCTTATACCTATTGTTATCCTTTGAATGTCCCCTCCAAAATTCATTTTAAAATTTAATAAAAAATGTAAGCTATGAAGCAGTGGTGTCTGGAAGAAATTACTAGGCCATGAGGACTCTACTTTCATCTTTTTTTTTTTTTTTTTTTTTTTTTTTTTTTTTTTTTTGCGGCACCGGGCATTGAACTCACAACCTCGCGCCTGCCAGGGCAGGCGCTTAAGGCACTGAGCCAAACTCCCAGCCCAGGTTTTTCGAGGCAGGGTCGCACTGTGTAGCTCAGGCCGGCCTTGCGCTCGCGTTGTAGCCCAAGCCGGCCTCGAACTCACAACGCTCCGCCTACCTCAGCCTCCCGAGTGCTGGGATTAAAGGCGTGCGCCA
>RJWM01003063.1:0-118617 GCA_004363535.1 Dasyprocta punctata | reverse complement strand
GGTACAATGTCAGTCAAAACTATAATCAACCAATAAGATTACAAGTATAGCCACTTGGATAATATTGATCCAATAGTAGCAAGGGCATATGGATGACTTCATTAACTTTGGTCAATAGTCTAAAGTCTTAGTCTTGTGTTTAGTCTTAGTCATAGTCTTAGAAGTTTTAGTCTTAGTCTTGGGAGGGAAAAGGTGGCCCATCCCTAATGAAATAATAGTTCATGTAATGGAAAATCTCAAAAGGGTGGTACCAATAATTTTTTAAAAACAAAAAAAGAAAAAAGTAAAAATAATGATACAGAATTTCAAAACAGAACACTAGGGAATTAACAATGGTTAATGTGTTGTGTTTTGTTGTTTTCAAAGTAGTTGTTCAGATTATCAGACACGTGTATGAAAAAAATGATCAAACAATGAAAACATAAACCATTGTTTTTGTTGGGCCAACAGAAATTAGTAGTATAATTATCCATCATATATATATATTTTTTCCTTCTTTCTTTCTTTTCTCTTTTCCTCCATCCCAGTTGTTCCTTCCCTTTTTAGCCATTTCCTCCCCTTTCACTTTATCTGTTGTACATTTTGGATCCCACTCACTCCTCCAGTTTTTTTATACTAGGGAAACACTATGTTGACCGTTATGAGTCTGAACCATCTCTCCCATGAGCATGATCTCAAGTTGCATCCATTTACCTACAAGCATGCTGTTTTGTACAGTATTACACCCTAGGTTCCTAGATTAGTACCAAACATATGGTAGTCATATAAAAGTCCTATGAATATGTAGATGAATGGATGGATGGATAGGTGAGTTGTATTTGAGAATGCTGTTGAACATCCAGATGAAGCTATCCACTAGAGAAATATGTGGACATGGAATTTAAAAGAGAGAAGCCAGCTTCACCTAAGTACTTATCAGTATCCTTCTCCTTGGAAAGGTGCACTTGGTAATGTACTTGAATGTCAAAAATATCATCCCAGACCCTGGTTTTATATGTATTCATCTTTCATCCTCTAGTATAATCCTTCTCACTTCATCTTAACCTCAGTTCTTTGGTAGTCACTGTCCTGCAGTCATTACCAGCCATCAACAGTTTCCCAGCTACTTTGTCATTGCCCTTTTAAGTAGTCGTCCTTGTCTACAGGCAAAGAAACAGAAGCCATGAAGTCATCCTCTACAGTGATTTGCAAGGATTATAATCAGTGTTATGGAAACCATGGATTGTCTCACTCACCATCCATTATACCCTCTTTCTAGTTACTGATTAGCAACACGAATCAGTGCAGCAGCCAGTAGCCATGTGTGGCTATTCAAGTTTACATAACTACTTAAACTTTAAAATTTTGCCTCTGCATTACACTAGCCACATTTCAAATGCTCAGGAACCACATCTGGCAGGACAGTGTAGATAAACAGCCTTTGTCTCAGCACAGAAAGTTCTGCTGGACAGCAAGAATTTAGAGTGCTTCCCTGCGCATCAAAGGTTACAAAGTTCAAACTACACTTTTCCTTCTCCTTGGCACATATACTCATATGAGTTTGGTGAGGCCAGATGAAACAGATGTGATAATGAAAGGTTATTTTGAGCAGCACACAAGTGTCCGCTTTCCAGCTTCCTAGGTGTCAAAGACAGCTGTGTCATCAGCATTGGTCTTTCCAGCAGTGGCAGCCACTTCCAATTCCCCCTTTCTAATCCCTGATCAGAGCTACAGTGATGAATTCTTGGACTCAAGTGGCCTCAGAGGTGGTAGCTTTCTTAGAATAGGCCATTTCTCCATTTTCTTTTTCTTTTTTCTTTTTTTGGTACCAGAAATCAAACTCAGGACCTTGTACATTCCAGACATGCACTGTACCACGGAGCTATATCCCAAACTCTAGGCCACTATTATAGTGTTCTACAAGTCATACCTGGAGGCCTAGAGCCACAGCTAGCTCCCCCAACACCCATCGCTATTTTGGTAAGTAAATTTTGGTGAATTTTTATGGAGATTTTATGTATTGAACTTTCCTCCTGTTTAAAATATCCAGGGCAGATTCCATTTCCTAAACCAAATTCTGGTTTGCATGGTACAGAGAAGATCTGTAATAAATGTCTTATGTTTTACAAAGTCTGCCAACGCAACCCCATCTCCTAACAACTGGACTAGATAGCCACCAGACAAGTGACTGACCTCCTTTTGTTTCTCAATCTGACTCTCCTTCAAGTTCCTATTTATGCCTTTCCATATTAAACTTTATCTGTCTACAAGAAGTAAATGTGGTCAATAAAATAATCTAATTCCCTGGACCACTTTAAGCATGTTTGTGGGATACAATTGCACTATAACTAAATGAAATATATAGAGAACATATTTAAACCCACCGTAGGAAACAACACTTAGATAAGAATCATGTCAGTGTAAAGTACTTCAGTCTGATTGCTTTCTTATTTATTGCCAGATAAAATGCACTAGACTTAGGAGCTAGAAGATTTGGTTGAAATGCTGAGGAGGTAGCAATCAGAGATCTGGTATGCAGCAACTTGGGGGCAAAGTGGGGCAGGGCATAGGACAGAATGAGCCTGGGCACTGGTCACTGGAAGATTATAATCTCTACCATGACTCTCATTCCTTGCTCTCTATACTCAGGCCCATGAGTTAATATAGGTGTCTAGGAACTGGCCTGGACACCATGAATCACATTGAGTCTGCAGGACAGCATGGCTGAGTCTCAAATAAAATAAACTGTCAAATTGCTGGTCATTTATAAATTGGCTACTGACTAAAATTACAGTCTTCTGCCAGTCTCTACCTGTATGAAATAGCCAAACCCTTCTTATTTATGAGTTCTAAACTTTAAAAGAACAGTGGCATAGTCCATACCTGTTTTAAGACATACATCCTCATTTGTTGGGAGAGGCAACATACAGAAACGCCTGGACTCTAGAGTTACAGAGAACTGAGTTCAAATCATAGGCCCATCGTTTACTAACTGAGTTTTCTCATCACTCTAAGTCTCAGTTTTCTAAGTCTTAAAATGAGAGAGATCCTTCTGCATAAAATTATTATAATGGTTATATGAGAAAGTCAATTTGGCTTACTGAGGAGATTATTAGTAGAGGAAAAGGGATGAGAAATAAGTTTACAGAGAAACTTAGCACCCAGCCTTATAATTTGCCAAAAGTAAAGGTCTTCTACCTATTCAACCTAGGGCCTTTGTGCTAAAAATACTATCCACTTCATATTGTGCTCTCCCATGATAGGTAAAGAATATATATATATATATATATCCATTTAAATATGTTCTCTCTATATTTTTGCATCTCAAAGCCCCACCACCACCAAATACAGAAGAGATTATAGAGGCTTGTTTCTTTGTCAATAGTGTTTCGAGGTCAGGTTGGTGTTTTTCTCCATGCAGTTTTTGAGGAACTCAGGTCCTTCCCATCCTATTCCCATAAGCAAGGGCATTTTTGTCCTCCTAGTCAAGGCAGGGTCACAGGCATATTCATTTTTAAATTCAAGGAAAGAAAAGAAGGAGCTGCTCCAGGACAAGGGACTTCTTTTGTTTGAAGATGACCCAGAAGTTTAATATGACACTTCCACAAATACCTCATTGACTGCACTTAGTCAAATTGTCTCACATAGCTGCAAGACTGTAAATGACTGCAGCCAACTAGACATCTATTTACCCAGCTAAAATTCCACTAATACTGAGGAAGAGGAAGGCTTTTATGGAAAGTTATCATTTTTCTGCCATGGCTTCCCTCTTGCTTCAGATGTCTCCTTCTTGGCTTGTTCTAGGTCTACCTGTATACCTTTGCCTTTCACTAATTTGGGTCTTGGTTACTATTAGACCTCCTGATATGATACACTGGCCATTTGGGCTCCTTAATACTGAAGGAAAACCTATGACCCAAAGAGGTTCTTTGGAGCTCAAGCAAGGTTCATCTCGAATCTGGCTGTTTTCTGAAGAAGCAGTTGTGATATGAGGAGTGTTTTCCCCCAGCATTGTGATAGATCCTGGCTTGGCTGTTAACTGGAGGTGATTCATGCCTGATCTTTGTCGAGGAAGCACAAACACTTTTTCCTGCAAAGGGTGTGCTTTTGCCAGGCAACTAGCACCTGCAGCCAAACCTGTACCTCTGTAAGGGATTCTTAAAGGATTAAAGAGCACACAGTGCAAAGGTTAGGGATGTGCTGTGCTGCACATAGCTGAGCTGCAGGCTCTAATGGTGTGGAAAGATTCTGAGACCAGAAACTGGCAGATCTTAATGATGTTCTCAGCAACTGTCTGATTCAGAGGAACACAGAAAAACATCAAGATGAAGGAGCAGAGTGCAATCTCAGGCCTCCAGCCCACCCAGAACAAGTTTAAATGACATAGACACAAAAGAAATTAGAAGTCACACACCTGAAATCTCTGAAATGTTGGCAACTGAAGTAGAGAGACAACTTAGTGCTTACAGTATTTAATTAATTTTGCATGCCTATATCTCACCCAGAACAAGTCCTCTATATCTATAGACACAGAGGAAATTAGAAGCCACACATCTGAAATTTCTGAGATGATGGCAACTGAAGTAAAGAAACAACTAAGTGCTTGTGCTATTTGATTGTCTTTGAATGCCTATGTCTGGTGGTCTGAGCAACTATTTAGAGGATGACAATGTGCATTACAGTAACTATTGTTGATTTGCTACTGTCTTGTTTTTGAAATCCAATATCATTCCCATTGCTTTATTTTGCTTCGTTTTATTATTTTGTTTTATTCTCTTTAAAACAAACATAAATAAGAAATAGAAAAAGAGGAAGAGATTAGAAGCAAGACTGGAAGACAAAGGAAGATTTCACCAACTTTGGGAAACTGCTGAAGAAGATAGGGAAAGGGAGAAGGAAGAATTAAAAACAAGAACAGAAAAGCAACAAAAGTCAGAAACAATGTTCACACTCATAAAAACAAGAACAAATGTAAGAATAATGAAAAAAGTAAAAAGAAGGAAAAAATGTCCACTTCACAGCATATGTTGCTGTCACTGGTAGACAGAGTGGGCAGACAGAGCCATGTTGATTAATCCCAGAAAGTCAGTTATAGATTTACAGCAGGATAGTGGATAGTCCCAGCAAGCCTGCACCTTTAGTTCCACTGAAGTTCAGGTTGGTTTCTGGCTGTGACGCTGTCACTCAACTTGTTTAGCCTGCAACACTGTGTATGCCTCCTGCTGGTTTGAACTTGGCTCCTTGACATCCTGCAGATTTGAATTTGGTTTTGCCTCACCCTGACAGTAGGGGCCACTAGATGGAGCCAGCCTGCAGCTGCTCGGAGTTTCAAGTTCAATTGGCCCCTAAAAGGGTGACTGAGCAATCGCCCTCTCCTGGTGGGTGTCTGAACCTGAACAACTCATCAGTCATTGCAGTTCATGGCATCCACTGCTCCATTCCACTGGTGCATTTCTCTGTGGAGGCCTCTGGGATTGCCAGCAGTCCTGAGCATCTGCAGGTTCAAGCCACCCCGCCCACACAGAGTCTTGGCTCAGGGAGAAAGTGCCACTTGTTACCTCCTTCCTCTGTATTTAGGTCTCTCTCTTCTATTTTACTGTTGGCTTCAATTCTCACTTCAGATCTTTGCTGGGTCCCAGGGACCCACTTCCCTCCTTCTTTTCTTCTTCACATTCCTATATTCCAGCATCTGGACACCAAATCTCTATGAGGCTGTTTCTCTGCTGTTCACCACTCCACCATCTTCCCAGAAGTCCCCTGCATTCATGCACTGGGGAAAACTACTCATGCCTCAAAGGGCATCTAATGGCACTTGCTGAAGTAGTTAGCTCCTTAGTGTAACTGACAGTGGCAGAGCAACTCCCAGCTTGCTGGTCTCCGCAGGTGGTGGCAGAGGTGTTAAAAAAGGAAGCGGTGACAGCACAGTGTGCCAACATTTCATACAGTATGTTTTTATGTATTCAAGATAATTTGTAATTGCTTCTTAAATGTTTTATGGTGGCTGCTTTAAAATTCTTATCAGATCATCTCAACACCTGATTCATCTTACTGTTGGAATGTGGTTACGGTATTTTCTCATGTTTTTCGGTTTTTCTGGTTCTTTGTAATGCAAACGTGAGAATCTTGGGCTAATTACAAAGGTAGATAGCACAATTCCCAAGGTTGCCCTCATTTTTAATGCCAACTGCAAGTTCAGACTCCCAAAACAAAAATACACTTGAATTCCTTTTCAAACTCACTGAAAACTATTAAACTCAAGGATGTGGCCCAAACTTAAAGTTTCCACTATCTTCTTCCCTTGGAGTCAGAAAGCATTACTCTCCTGGTATCAATATGTGATGACACATCCAAAAAATTGCCAATAAAAAAGCTTTCCTATGCCCTAGTTTGGTGTTTTTATTGGGGCTCTATCATGTAGGACTAACTGACTGATCAGTTTTCCACATGGTTTATCTCAGCCTCCAGGCCATCTGATATTGAGTGACCTGAAGTCCCTACCCTCAATCATACTGTTGGTCTTTCCAGCATAGTCTGCCATCACCCTATAGCTTTTGGATATGATTGACCTTACTCTGAGATCCACGTGGCCAGCCTAATCCTAAACAAATTCCTTATGAGGAATGACATAAATTACCTCCCCAGTGTTGAGGATAAGGGCCAGACATCCATTTGTATGAGGCCAATTCCTTTACTACATGACAAATGACATTTAATCAAATTCTTGACATTTTGAATATTAAATTATAAGACTCTGAATCCTATTTAGTATTTTTTCATTGGATGTCCCCTATGAAGGAATAGCTTAATGGACAGATGGACAGGGAAATTCAGCTTCCCACTACATAGCAAAAGTGAGGCACCAATTCATACTACCTTGTTGCCAATGAGTTAGGTGGAAACTCAGCTTTCCCCAGGGTCCTGTTAACACTTTCCTGGCAACAGCTGATCACTGACTCTGAGCATCTCATACTTTACAAGTGGGGAATATGAATCAGCTCCCCACTGAGTCCCACAGTGATGAGAGGACAAGAGGATGTCTCAACTAGCCTCATCTCTCTCACTGTTTCCTCTCATTGATGTTGGGTGGGGATGAAGGTATGGCTTGCCACTATAAATAGCCACTGACAATCCTCAGGAATTCCAAATGGGTCACTTATTTCTATAGAATGCAACAGAGGTATGAGATCAGCTTCTCACACAAGGCCTGTAATGCTTTCATTCTTTTGTTTTGATCAGTTTTATACTATTTTGTTTTGTTTTGTTTGAATTTATTGTGTGTGAAGGTATGGACAACTATTTCAAAGCAAATGAGATATTATGGTGGCCACTGTTGATTTCCTGTTGTTGTTTTGAAGTCCTGTGTTGCTTGCATTGTTCTGTTCTGATCTGCTTTGTTCTGTTTTGTTTTATTTTGTTCTCCTTAAAATAAAATAAAATAAAATAAAATAAAATAAAATAAAATAAATAAAAGAAAGAGTTAAAAAAATTCTGTACTGAAATTACAGTTCCATTAGAGGATGCTGGGCATGATTTCCTTTTTGTTGTTGTTGTTGTTATCAAGACTTGTTTACTCTTAATTTCTGTATCTGCAGTCATGCAAGGGGTTTGTTTGTTTGTTTTGTTTTTGTTTTTGTTTTTGTTTTTCAAGGCAGGGTCATACTATGTAGTGCAGGCTGGTTTTGAACTCTCTTATATAGCCCAGGCTGGCCTCAAACTCACAGTGATCCTCCGACCTCAGCCTCCTGAATGCTGGGATTACAGGTGTGCACCACCATGCCCTGGCACAAGGGCTATTCTTAAAGCTTTGTTTTTCTTACCTGATTTTCCCAAAACTCTGTTGCTTTTCCTGTGACTCATTTGGTGCCTAATTGTTAGTTTACATATTTATACTAATGCAAAAACCAGGAGAAATGGAACTCTTTTTCAGAAGCTTCTGGAATGCTGAAGGATCAGAAAATGAGCATCTCAGGAAAGTTACATTTTTCTAGACTGACAGTCACCTGATGGGTAGGTTTCTGGCAGTGAAAATGAAAGGCTGGACCATGAGGTTTCCCTAAAGCACTGGTTCTCAGCTGGGCTACACATCAGAACTGCCTGGGGGCCTTTCCAGTCAGACCAGGGCTTCTACTCCACCTAGACATTCGGATTTAATTCCAGGTGAGCACTGAGATTTCTATAAAAGCTTTAACATGCAGACAGCACTGAATGGCTGAGAGCCAATACCCTAAGGATCCTGCAGAGCTCTAGAAAGACAGGGAAAAAAAAAGAATCAAAGACTGGCAAATGCAAAGTGAGGTGACTATGAGCAATAAATCCGATATGTATTCCCCTGGTACTTATTCCATGACTGTGCCAGGCCCAACTCTGTGCACAGAATGCAGAGAAAGACATGTCTTGTTTACAGAGGAATACAGATGACAGAAGCCAAGGCAGACACATCCAAAGCACAACGTCAAAGAGCCAAAAGCACATCCCTGAAGCCAGGTGTGGTGGCGCACGCCTTTAATTCCAGCACTTGGGAGTCTGAGTTAGGAGGAGCGTTGTGAGTTCGAGGCCGGCTTAGGCTACAACGTGAGCACAAGGCCAGCCAGAGCTACATAGTGTGACCCTGCCTCAAAAAACTAGGGCTGGGAGTTTGGCTCAGTGGCTTAAGTGCCTGTCTGGCTGGCACGAGGTTGTGAGTTTGATCCCTCGTACCACAAAAAAAAAAAAAAAAAAAAAAAAAAAAAAAAAAAAAAAAAAAAAAAAAAAAAAAAAAAAAGTACGTTCCTTGGGGATGGTGACAATTGGCAAAGGAACTTGGCTAGATAGTAAAAGAGGTCCTGATCCCAGAGAATGGAACAGCATCTTAGTCACTCTTAACCTAGGCCAGTGCACCTCACAGTTCCTTGCTTACTTGTACACATTTCTGTTGTGTTCAGCATGTGCTCTACTCTTCTGAGCAATTTGTTAAAATAAGAATGTCTGTTAGAATCACGCATGCAGCTTTTTAAACGCGGGTTCCTAGTTTTCTCCCCAGATTACCAAATCACAATTTCTGAGAGAAAGGAAAGTCTGCGGGGGTTATGTTTGTTTTTGAAACTAGCTCCCTAGATGATTCTGCCACCTGCCATTTCTCCTGCAGTTCCCCACCCCAACCCTTAAACAAGCTGGGGGTGACAGAAGGATTTGTTGCATATACTAATTCACGTGGGTGTTAGCATTTCTTCCATGATCAGTCTCAAACTACCATTAGTTCATTCCCTGATATTTAGCCATTAGCTCTTGTTATCCACTAAGAGCTAACTCTGGTATACCAGTAGCCCATATCCCTACCATCACTTCTGCACTGGTTAAGGACCACTAGCTACATTATAAGGAAATTTATGTGTGTGTATACATATACCCATTACATGTGTGCATATATCTATATCTACATTCGTCTATCAAACATAAAACTCTTAATGGTTTGTACTGCAATGAAGTTAATTTCTCAAAGGTACTTTAGGCATATAACCCTGAGAGAAACTTTGGAAATAAACATTGGGTGAAGAGTAACCAGGCTTCCTAAACAGGCTGTGAGGATAACAGACCTCTTGTCCTGTCCAAGTACCATAGTAGGAGTTCACCACTTGATGTCACTCTAATACTTGCTCATGTCTCCAGAAATCTCAGGCAAGATATGATGATTCTGAAATTATATCTTATTCGTTATTCATTATATGAAAGCAATTTTTGTGTATTTTCAATTGAAAAAGACATAATTTGCAGAGAGATAGGAAACAAGAACGAAAGGGCATTTTGGAATTACAAAACTTTGATTTTGCTCAAGACTTTGATTTATACCAGTTGGATAAACTTGGACAAGACTCTTAACTGCTCCAAGTCTCAATGTCCTCATCTATAAAATGGGAGGAAATACTCGTAACTCCTTTTTCCCCCTTAACCCACAAATAATGATGAAAACCACAGTGAAAAGTAAAACTCATGAATTTCATAGCTATCTCCTTTTCTGTTTCTTTATCCCTCTTTCAATCATGAGCAGCATGGCTTTTTTTATGATAAAAGGAAATAAAACATTGCTCAGCCTTGAAAAATGAGCATATTTTAATACAATAGTAGAAGAGATTGCCTATTCTGTTCCTCTCCTATAAAGGGGAAAACATTGTGTCTCAAAATAATTTTTTTTCAAAATAATTTCATAGGTAAACTGCAGCAAGAATTTAAATACTATTCATATTTGAGCTTTGGGTTTTAGGCAAGATGCTTCAGCTCAGAACTCCTAGGAGATTTTGTTTTCCCATTTATAAAAGTGGGAATAATAACAGCTTCCTCCTAAGATTGCGAAACTAAGTAACGGCGCACATGAAGAGCACCTAGCACAGTGCCAAGAACCTTAAGCGGGAGCTCAATGAACACAATACCCTCTTGGTTTCTTATAACAAAGCCAACTAAATGGCTGAAGGGGTTAGGGATGGTCTCACAGAAACAAAATTACATATTGAAACAGGTCCTTCAGGATCAAGCCGGAATATAATGGGGTCATACGCAGATGGGAGGGACACAGTGTTTGACATAAATTAATGCAACAGACAGGTCTTTTAGAGGAACTGGAGATTGGAAGCAGGGAGAACTGCTCAGTGATTTTGTGTAAGTCTGCACATAGCATAGGAAGGAAGGAATATTAGAAGCATGTCAAAGACAAAACTCAGCAGTTACTGACTGCATCAGGAATGACTGTATTGAAGTTGTCTCATGGCCTCTGAGTTTGGTGGAAGACTGGGGGAGTGACTGTGCGGCAGGATGAAGAGATCTGAGAGCAGGCAGGGAAAGATATGTTTGGAGCACTGGTGAGTATAGGATTTAGAAAATGTTGGACATACAGTGATATTTAAGTAAATGTTTAAATCTTAATGAAATACTATAATACTACAGTTCTGTAAACATTACACACTGTAGTATTACCAATATTAAATAATGTAAATATCACAATATTTAAGTAGGTACTTAAGTTCCTTAATGACATGTCATAACATTTAAGTAGGATTTTGTTTTAAGACAAGGTTTTGCTATGTATCCCAGGCTAGCCTCAAACTCATGGTGATCTTCCTGCCTCAACCTCCCAAGTACTGGGATTACAGGCCTCTGCCACCACACCCAGCCCTTAAGTAGGATTTTAATGAAATTTTAAGACATTTAAGTAGAAAGAACACACAAAAAAAAAAACTTTGCAGAGATTTTAAAAGACAGGAAGGAGAAATGTGCATGATTAGAGGTGATTCATGGATTATAGTTGTGGCACTGGATAAAAATCCTAAGGAAAGAAAGGGGCAAGGATCAAATATTAAATTTGACAAAAGTACTCAGAGACAGAAAGGAAAAAGCTGAATGGGCAAACAGAACCTTGGAGGAGGAACAAGAAAGGCGGAATGAGAGCCACAGCGGACAGTGCCAGGTTCCAGAGGCCAATGTTTGTAACTTCCACCCACAGACCGACTAGCACTCATTCTACACAGTGCTCTGCACTGGGAATAAGGAAACTAAGCTGAAGGAGGCACAGTTTCTGCACTTGAGACACTGCAAATCTAATCTCAGGGACCAATATTAAGAAAATATACAAGAGAAAGAACCAGTGATAGCTCAGGTCTCCCACTTCAGTGGTCATGTGTTATCTGACATTCTCCGATACATTGATAAAAATTCTACACATATAATCACTTCTTTGCTAGGGAAACAAATGAAGTATCGGCCTCAATATTTCAATTCTAAGAGGTCTCTCCAGAGTCGGGGATATAGCACAGCAGCACAGTGCCTGCCTGGCAAGCACGAGGTCCCAAATTCGATTCCTGGTACCCCTACCTAAAAAAAGGCATCTCCAAGCCCATGGCTCTCCATGACCCTCAGCCATGCAAAATCGTTTGAGGAATATTGTCCTTGAGAAGGAAAACCCAAGCTAGCTAGAATGCTCACATTGTATGTGACAAACTACTAGCTTTGGTCTGGCTCAAAAGAGGTTGGAAGCACTGTCTCAGGGAACCAGTGGGATTACTCAAGCATGGTTTCATTCACAGATTCCCTTTCACTAGGGTGCCAGCTGTGTTTTGCCAAGATACTCTGAGCTCCACAATCCTTTTAAACCAGTTTCCATCCTGGGGACAAATGTCCCAGCAAGTTCTAGGACACAGCCCTTGCTGCTCACCAACCTTCCACGCAAAAGGTGTGCTTGAGTCATATGTTTAGAGCCAAACATTACATCCAGGGAGAGGGCTCACCCTGACTGGTTTAATCTAAAACACATGCTCTGCCCTGGGAGTACTTCTGATTCCCAGGCACAAAGTGGGCGATGCTGGGAAGGAGGAAGAAGCAAATAGAGGCATCAACTTTTCTACCTGGGGAATATCAGCTCTGCCAGAGTGTGACTCACAGTTTGGAGAAGGGACCTAAAGATTCAGGCAGAGTTTATGAACTGCCCTTTGCTCTGCCTTCTGCCTCTTCCACCTACTAGCACCATCTTTAGAGGGAGAATTCAACTTTTTTCCTGAGAAATACATTCGTACATACAGAGGCTGGTACGCTATCTATATGCTTCCAAAGAAAGACCATTCGTGACCACCCCTCCTCCGGCCCGTTTTCTGTCTCACGCACCTCTCTCCTGGCTTGGCTTTTCCAAGTCCCAAACTTCTCCATTTGCAGTACACGAAGTGGTCCAGCTCTGCAGGAAGCACCCTTCACAGTTCCAGCTGCAGGCTTCCTGGCCTGCTCCTTTCCCGCGTGCATGCGCCTTCCTCCAGAACCAGGTGAAATTGCTTAGCCTCCTGCAGTTCCTCTAGCTTCTTCATTTGCAGTGAGATCATACATTTGCATTCTCTGACATTTTAATGGTGTCTTATGTAGGAGGGAGGAAATGAACACATGTGGTCAATGGGCCATCTGAGGCTGGAAGCCACTGACCCACATTCTCCCATGAAGATCAAAACTTCTGCCATGCCTGTTTGGCTTAAATAAGTTCATGTCAAGGATCGAGTTGTGTGGTGCTTTAGCACCCCTGCCACACAAGGGGTGTTTTGAGAGATTACTGGCTGTGATGTGATAGAGGTTGTGACTACAGACAGTAGAAGGGGCAGGGACAGACACACAGATCTGGTTTGTAGCAATCTTTAGTACCAGCATGTACAAGAGGGCTCACATGCAGCACTTGATTGCTGCTTGTGGTTTGAAGGAATATTACTGTTCCCTGTTTCCCCTCTGTAGCTCATGAGGTCTTTGAAAATCTGTGTTAGTCAAGGTCTTTGGTTGCAAACAGCAGAAACTAATACCAATTAAGCAAAAGTTAGGTTAAAGTAGCAGGTACTTATGAAGACATCCATGTGGCAGGGACTTTAGAAACCTGGAGAATGTAGGCCCACAGAAAGAATTCATAATCACCAAGAAAGTGTATACACAGTGCTGGCCAAACATGTCTACTGGGCACCTCCAGTGTGTTGGCCCCCTGTCTGCGACCTCTATGGGTAGGGAAGAGCCTGAGTTCGGTGCCTGGTACCTAGGCCAAACCTGTGCTAAGGTACGCAAACTTCAGGCCAGAAGCCCAATACTGGGTGATGGAGAAAGACTAGGAAGCAAGGCCTAAGGTGATATTGACTCTTCTAATTCCTCAAGTCCGCAGCCCTCAGCACTGGACCCCGAAAGACAAGATTAAAGTCAGATATCTGACCTGAGCTTCCTCCAACCCACTAAGGAGTGCCCTGTGCTAGTCCAACGGGAACCACCCCCCACTCCTTGACAGAGGGCTGAGCAAGCAATGTGTCAAGTCACGTTTTGCTCCGGGAAGAGGAGCTAATGGATCAGGATGCCACACTCAAGCCCTAAGATGAAATTGCCCTCTGAAGTGGGCAAAGAAATGAGGATCAGTGTATGTGCGGGAGGGGGTTCCTTTCCCTACCCCCAAACCCACAATCTCAACCCCACCTCCCACGACTCGCCCACCCAGCAGAGCCAAAGGCATGGATACTTCTAAGCCCAACTCCCCACCGCCTACTATCAGATTAGACTAAGAAATCCACAGGAGACAAAAGCCACCACACAATAAAATTTTTATGTGAAATTCTGCAAATGTATAGAGTGGCTTTGGCCTCTGCCCACGAGGCCTGCCTGTCGGGGGGCCTGCCCCTCAGCATTTGGTGTAGATGGCTGCACTGCCCCGCTCCTGGAACTCTGCCTTGCTGACCCAGAGCTGCTGGAAGGCCTCCAGTGAGGCCAGAATGGAGCCGCCGGTCCACACGGAGGTCTTCCTCTCGGGACCAGCGGCCACGATGGGGCTGTCCTCGGGGCAGAGGAGGCTCAGCTCCCTCTGGAAGCGTTCGGGGAAGCTGTCCAGCATGGTGCAGCCGCCGCACAGCAGCACGTTGGTGGCCATCTCCTCCTTGAAGCCAGCTTCCTCGCAGCGGTCCAGGCAGGCAGCCGTGAGCTCAGGGAGGCTGGGCTGGGGGCAGCCCACCAGGGAGGGCTTGAAGAGCATCTCGGAGCAGCGAAAGCGCTCCTGGCTGATGGTGATGACCTTGCCGTCTGGGAGTTCGTAGTCCAAGCGCAGCTCCTCCAGGCCCAGCTGCTCCTCTTCCGGCAGGAGGGCCGCGTAGCAGCATTTCTTCTTAATGTGCTCTATGACGTGCAGATGGTCGTCCGTGAACTTGTGGCCGGCCTCGTTGAGCAGCTGCATCAGATAGTTGGTGAGGTCGCTGCCCGCATAGTCAGCGCGGCGGGTGAGGCCCGGGAGCACGTCGCCCTGGGAGATGGGCACCACGTGCGAGACGCTGTGCCCGCTCTCCACCACCAGCCCCGTGGTCCTGCCGTAGGAGTAGACTGAGAGCAGCGCCTGGGACGTCACGTGCATGGCGGGGATGCCGAAGGTCTCGAAAAGGAGCTCTGCATACTTCTCTCGGTTGCTGGTGGGGCTGAGCGGCGGGTCAGAGACCAGCACGGGGTGCTCCTCAGGGCGGATCTTCATGGCCGTGTGGAAGATGTACTCCCAGATGCTCTGGACGCATTCCCAGTCCACCACGACGCCGTGCTTCAGCGGATTGACCAGCTTCAGAGGCGCCTCTATGTTAAGCAGTTCGTGGCCCACGTAGGTTTCCTTGCGAGTGTCGCCAGCATCCGCCTTCACCTCGTGATTGCGCTTCCCCACCGTGGAGGAGATGAAGTAGGTGGGCCGCGGCTCGCCCCCGTAACCACACTTACAGTACTGGGAGCCCAGGTCAATGATCAACGCCTTGAAGTTGTGACCCTTCCCGGACTTCATCTGCTGAGTGTTCCTGATGCCAGCATCGGGCCCTGGCAGTGTCCCTACCTGTCCAGGGTCCCCCTGAGCTGTACCCATGGGTGTGGGGCTAGAGCTATTCTTTGTCGCCATCTGCCTTCCTTTCCTACCTACTCACATCCACATCCTCTAGCTCCAGGAGGGAAACGAGCTAGCGGTTTCTCCCAACAGTGCCTTGGCAACCACCTAGGACTGTGACGTCACTGGGGCTGGACCATTCATTCAGGCAGCTCAGGGAGGGTTGGATCTTGCCACTGCCGCCCCCCCTCTTCTACTACAGTTCCACGGTGACCAGCAGTTTTAGAAATCCAACCAGAGTGGGGCCTCAGAGGTTTCTGCTCCCTCCCCTCACAGCTCCAAGCCTCAGCCCTTGCTCACTGGCAATGCTTTCTCCCTTGCTTCTTGACAGTGATCAATATCTGAGCACTGTACCAGGTGCTTCAATTAATCTCACTACATTGAAAGCCCCTCACTGTAGTGAAGAGCCCTGGGCACTCAGAGGTGCTGTGTACTCTGACACCCCGAGTGTGGCAACTGTCTACACCAATGTGTCCAGCTAGAAATGAGACACAAGTGTCCCAGCAGCCTCTAGAGACTCCTGTTGGGTCTCCTTGTTGTGGGAAAAATTGAATCAACCGTAGCGAGGAGCTCAGAAGAAAGAAAATTTTATTAGCACTAGTGGACCCCAGAGGATTAATCTCCAAAGTCCGATTACACAGAGTTTATCTTATTTATAGGATGGTGAACAAAAGTTACAAGGACACAGTAAGCCTTTGCTGGAGGCCAGGGTACAATGGATATCTCATGATGACCATACTGATGAGCGTAGTTGTTGTGTAGCAAGTTGTTTTTAGCACAGTCACAGAAGTGTCAGTTTGATGACAAATCATATAATTTAACTGAGTTCAGAGGCAGAGAACAGAAATGACTGCAGCTTTATTTAACAAAATGGCTGCAGTTAGGTCAGGATTTCTGCTTCTTCATGAAGGTGTGTCCACAGCACACCCAGGGATTTAGCTGTGGTAGGACAGCCTGGCCACTCCTGCCTGGACATCCTTGGGGGAGCTATGTACTACAAGCCTTAATATTCTAATTAGAAGGACTCTGTAATATCTGCCTATCTGAGGACTTAATGAAGAACAGGCAGGTATACAAATGTATGTCCAGCAATAATTCCTCATAAGATTGTCCCAAGTGTCACCCTTAGCTTGGCACAGTCACTACAGCTGCAGTGGAGCCTATGAATATCTGTCAGATGCTGTCAGTTCTCTGCTGAAAAGCTTGGGCTTTCTAACCTCACCCTGGCAGGACCAGTCTTTGCAATGGCCCACAGGGCCAGACAGGAGGTGCTTGGTTCCCCCCGACCCCATCATGTCTTCCAACTTGATTTTTTTCTGGCTCCTCCCACCTGCCACACTGGTTTTCTTGCCAGTTCTTTAGCTCAGAGTCAGCAAACTTCTTCTGTGAGGTACCAGTCATTATTTTCGCTTGGCATTTTGGAACGTACAGTTTTTGTTGCAGTGACTGCTGTTGTATTACAGAAACAGCCATAGGTAACATGAAAGTGGAACGTGGCTGTGTTCCACTAAGTTTCTATATAACCACAAGCTGCGGGCTGGATCTGGCTGCATTCTGACGTCAGGTCCCTGTCCTACCTCATCAGTCACTCAGGGCTTTGCCCTTCCTGCTCCCTCAGCAGCGCATGGCGCTCTCCTTCACCTCTTCTAGGTTTTCACACAACTGCCACTGTTATCTCAGGGGGACTTAGCAGGCCACACTAGCCCTGTCACCCTGCCTATCCTCCTTCTCTATTTTTTTCACTCTAAACACTTTCCAACATGTATTTCTTTTGTTTTACATATATTTATTGTCTGTCTTCCTCCTATCCCACCAACCAGAATATAAGCTTTACAAAGGCTGATTTTCCCCCACTGCTGTACTCCCAGCTGCTTTGCATGTCACAGACACTCAGTATACACTAAGTGAGTGAATATGTAATTCTAATTTATAATTAGAATTCTAGTTGATAATTTCTAATTAGAAAATTTGGAGAAAAGAAGAGTCATTTCAAAAACAATAGCTTAAACATACACTATCCCAGGACAAAGGTTTCCAGGATCCAGGAAGCCTTGGTCACTGGATTATGTCATAATCAGTGATGTCGTTGTTGGGGAATTCTCCAGTTGTTCTCTGATTTAGGCCTTACAGGCCTGGAAGCCACTGGGGTTGAAGAACTTTCTGAGAGCATATAGCTCTTGACAGCATGTGGGCACCACAGGCAGCAAACACCAGGGAGGGGCTCACCAAGAAAGCAGACGACCAGGCCTCCCCACAGACTCAGGCCTTCCAGACCGCCTCCATAATGGACGGCCCCGCCAAGCGGGCAGTGCGGGTTGGCTCTAACGATGCAGAGCCAGAGGAACCTGTCAAATCAGCAGAGCCCAGGCAGAGGCCCAAGCTAGAGGAAACCAAAGCAGTGGTCGTGGACATTGGCACTGGTTACTGTAAATGTGGTTTTGCTGGCCTGCCGAGACCCAGTCACAAGATCTCAACCACAGTGGGCAAGCCGTGTGTGGAGACCACCAAAACTGGGAGTAATCGCAAGGAGACATTCGTGGGGCAGGAACTCCTCAACCCAGAGGTTCGTCTCAAACTAGTTAATCCTCTGCGACATGGAATCATTGTGGACTGGGATACGGTGCAAGATATCTGGGAATACCTCTTCCGACAAGAGATGAAGATCGCCCCAGAGGAGCATGCAGTCTTGGTTTCAGATCCACCCCTGAGCCCACACACCAACAGAGAGAAGTATGCCGAGATGCTGTTCGAAAGCTTCAGCACACCTGCCATGCACATTGCCTACCAATCCCGCCTGTCCATGTACTCCTACGGAAGGACCTCCGGCCTGGTGGTGGAGGTGGGCCACGGGGTGTCCTACGTGGTCCCCATCTATGAGGGTTACCCGTTGCCCAGCATCACGGGAAGGCTGGACTATGCAGGCTCTGACCTGAATGCCTACCTGATGAGCCTGCTGAACAGTGGGGGACAACATTTCACTGAGGAACAGATGAGCATCGTGGAGGACATCAAGCAGAAATGCTGCTTTGTGGCCGTGGACCCCATTGAAGAGAAGAAAGTCCCTGCCAGTGAGCACGACATCCTGTATACGCTCCCTGATGGGAAGGAGATCCACCTGTGCCAGGAGAGGTTCCTCTGCTCCGAGATGTTCTTCAAACCGTCTCTAATCAAGTCCATGCAGCTGGGCCTCCACACCCAGACAGTGTCCTGCCTCAACAAGTGTGACATCGCCCTCAAACGAGACCTCATGGGAAACATCCTGCTCTGTGGGGGCAGCACCATGCTCAGAGGTTTCCCCAACCGTCTGCAGAAGGAGCTGAGCAGCATGTGTCCCAATGACTCCCCACACATAAATGTGCTGCCTGAGAGAGATACGGCGGTGTGGACTGGTGGCTCCATTCTGGCCTCGCTGCAAGGTTTCCAGCCGCTGTGGGTACACCGCTCTGAGTACGAGGAACACGGGCCTTTCTTCCTCTTCAGAAGGTGCTTCTGACTGATGAGGCATGGCTGCTGTGGTGGCCAACGCTTCAGCTTTGTGAGCTGGCTGCGCATCTAACACAGGGAGTTGAGCCAGCACATTTGTTCCTATACCATTAAACACCCTGCATATCCCCCTCCACTGTGCATCTATTTACAATTTCACAGATGTAGTACTTAGCTTAAAAATTAAATATATATATATATACATATATATACTTACCAAAACAAGTCGGGGTGCAGGACAAAGACAATCATTTTATGTTGATTACGTCAATACTTTTCCTTGGGAAAAACTAACTCTAAAATGTATGCTTCCCACTATAGGAACTACTGTATTGTTATTTTCCTGCTGTTGGCTCCCTTTTCCCCTCACTCCTGTTTACTTGTTTGCCTTGCCTGGTGGGTTCATTATTTTGGGGTTCATGGAGTTGCAGTCCTTTTTATCTCTTTCTAGAATGTCCTTCAGAACATTTTGGAGTGCTGGTTTGGTGGGCATGAATTTCCTCAGGTATTCTTAGTCATGCAAGTATCTTATTTCCCCATCAATTTTGAAAGAGGTTCACAGGGTACATCAATCTGGGTTGGAGGTGGTTTTCTTTCAGGGCTTGAAATACTTCACTCCAAGCTCTCTTTGACTTGAGGGTTTGTGTTGAGAAGTCAGTTATGATTGTGATGGGCTTTCTTTTACTGGTGATTGGTTTCTATTCTCTAATAGCTTTTAATATTCTGTTCTTGTGTTGAATTTCTGGAATCTTGACTATTATATGCATTGGTGTAATTTTTATTTTATTTTATTTTTTTTATTTATTTTATTATTATTTTTTTTTACCATGGCTAATTGGAGTTCTATGTGCCTCACTTATCTGTATGTCAAATTCTTTTTCCTTGTCAGGAAAGCTTTCTGCCATGATATCTGTGAACAGGGATTTTTTTTTAATATCATTTGTGTTCTCTTCTGCTTTTTCATTGATTCCAATAAATCTTACGTTGTTCTTTTCATGATCTAACAGCTGCTGGATTGATTTCTCATGATACTTTGCTATTTTTAAGAAATCTTTCATGATTGCTAACCACAAGCCTGTCTCCTATGTCTGAGATTCTGGTCTCACATTGATTTATTCTGCTGTGGATACTTTCGATGGAATTTTTAGTCCATCTGCTTGCATCTGTTTTATGGATTCCATTTCATTTCATTCCTATGTTGGGCATTCATGGTTTCCATCATGTTCCTAAGCTTTTTTTTTTTTTTAAATCTGTATCTGCTCCAGAGTCAGCATGTTTCTCATTGTGGTCACCCTCTCATCTGAGAAATTATTTCTGATTTGATTTTTTTCTAGAGCCTAAATTCATTTGCTTTGTTGTTACCACTTCAGGGAAGCCAGGTGGGTGCTTTTAGATTGTCCCATCTCATTATCCCTTGGGTTTGACTTTGGTGAACTGGATGTCTGGGGTTGCATCTTGCTTAAGTGTTTTCTTATTTTATTTATTTATTTATTTAGTTTTATTTATTTATTTTTTTTTTTTTGTGGCACCAGGGATCAGACTCACCACCTCGCACCTCTTTCTTTTCTTTTTTTTCTCTTTCTTTCTTTGACTTTCTTTCTTCCTTTTTCTTTTCTTTCTTTCTTGCTTCCTTCCTTCCTTCCTTCCTTCCTTGTTCCTCAGCACTGGCCCATGGAATTTTCTATGAGCCTCAGGCAATCTCAGTCTTGGAATACCAGGAAGAAAAACTGGTTAAAACAATTACGTCACTTTGCTAAGTGGTACAGTCAGTAATAACAGCATCAAACACAGCCTAGAAGTGAAGTAACCATTACTTTGCCACCTTTAACTGTATGAACTTGATTTGTGGTTATATAACAGAATCTAAAACTAGAAAATTGCAGGCACTAAATAAGCCCTCAATATTTTACCCACAAGAGGGAAAATTTAAAATGGGTTAGGGAAAAAAAGAAATAGAAGAGGAAGAGATTAGAAGTAAAGCTGGAGGAGAAAAGAGGATCATGCAAACTTTGGGAAACTGGTGAAGAAGACAGGAGAGAAAAGAGAGAAGGAAGAAATAAGAGGAAGAACAGAACAGAAAAACCATAAAAAAACTGAAACTAGGTTCATACTCATATAAAAATATCAAATGAAAAAATTAAAAATTAAACAAAGCGGGGAGATGGGGGAGTCTGCTGTCACTGGTAGACAACATGGAGACAGAGTCCAGAGCCATGCTGATTTATCCCAGCAAGCCAGCAGTAGCTTTCTGGCAGGGCAGTGGATAATCTCAGTGAGCCTGCACCTTTATTTCCTTCGACATTCAGGCTGGTTTCTAGTCATGAGGCTGGGTCCAGACCTGTTCAGCTGCAGTAGTCTGTGCACGTTTTGTGCTCGTGAACTCAGGTGGGAGCTGCTGGATGGAGCTGTTCTGAGTTCTGAGCTTGGTTGGCCTCGCTCCAAGATGGCTCCCAGCCAATCACCCTCTCCAGTGGGATGGCTTTAACCATAAAACATAAAAAAAATTAACTCTTGCCTCAGTTTTTAAAAACCTGAGTCTGAGCCAGGCATGGTGGCACACACCTGTAATCCCAGCCCTCAGGAGGCTGAGGCAGGAAGATCACTTCAAGTTTGAGGCCACCCTGGGCTATGTAGTGATTCCAGGCCAGCCTGAACTAAATGGCAAGACCCTGTCTCAAACAAACAAAACAAAACAAAAACAAAAACAAAAAAAGCCTGTGAATCTGAAGATTTAATTGAAGAAAATAGTCCTCCAGAAGTTCCTTGTTGATGTTTAGAGCATTTAGGCAAACCTGACATCTGACTCAACAAGCCAAAAAAACCTAAAGATTTTAGCTTTTAACAGCAAGAACTTGTTCTGAAATATAGTCCAAATTTTTGGGAAGAGTATATAATCTTGGCTAAAACTTGACAGACATCTTCCCCCAAATTCAGCATTCATTACCCATAGGAGTTTCTCCTTTCCCAATACATTCCATTTCTTCTCCCAAGAATTCTTTGTCTCTACCTTCAGTTTGGAAGGTCTGCCTGCTTCTCAAAATGAACAAAATTCAATCCTGCTGAGATGAGAGACCGTAGTTGACAGTAACCTGCAGTCATACAAATTCTTTTTTGCTGCTACATTATTTTAAATCAACAGAACATCTGTGAAAATTCATACTATTTTCATATATTCAGTTCTATTTCTAGTCTATTGACATAGGTCCTTTTATTATAATTCAAAGCAAAAGAATTATAACACGTTAAATGCCATATAAGTACCATGTTCATTTATTCATGTCAAAGAGTAGTCACAAAGTACTTCCAACTTTTCACAATTGGGCATCTAATAATAGCAAATTCTTTTTGGGTATGAATTAAAAGATTTCCCCAAAGCACAATATATTGTCTTTTCCCCCTATTATTTATGAAATTTCTCACATACACATGAAAGGTGAATTAGATTCTGTAGCTAACATCTTACTATAGTAAGAAAAAGTCTTCTGAAATTATAATTTTGAATAGTCATACTCTGGGGATCAAAAGTAGCATTTCCTGTTTACATACAGTAATGTCTGGTTCTGTATTAAAAACAAGGGAGAAATTTTAACTTTACCAAAGGATTCACCACAAAATTCTTGTAAAAATAAACTGCGCCTTTTCTAGACTCAGAAAAAGAAAAAAAAAAAAAAAAAAAAAAAAAAAAAAAAAAAAAAAAAAAAAAAAAAAAAAAAAAAAAAAAAAAAAAAAAAAAAAAAAAAGAGAAAACCTCACTTTTCAAAAAAAGAAAAAGAAAAAAAAGAAATTTAAAAACTGAAAATTCTCTTAAGAAACTGAATGAAACAGAGGTCAGTTAAATATCATAAAAAAAAATATGAAATGACCTAGACACTGACAAAAACATTTTGTTAGGGAAGCAGTATTTGGACAATAAAGAAGCATTTCCAACTATGAATGCCATACAACGTGCACTGCTCACCCACACCAAATATGCCTCATAGCGTTTCAGAAATTCTAATCTGATCCAGCTCTAACATAGTTGAGTCTGTAGCAGAAAATACATGGGCAATGGAACAATCCCTGTAACACTGAACAGGGGGCCCAGGCCAATTAAAACTGGAAGTATACATTTAACTTTTTATTGTTTTTGTTTAAGGTGAAAAGAAGGCAATTAAGTGATTACATCTGACAAATCTGATGGCATGAATAGCCTATTTATAATGCTCTCTTCCAGTAACATAAAACAACTGGGAAACATTGTTTTACTGTCTTCATATTTCTAAGAAGTCATGAAACATTATTCCCTCTTAACATACAAGAACTGAGGCACAAATTAGTCACGTGGCTTGTCCACAGTCCTAATGTGAATCAGATCTGTAGCAGGGAATTAACCCAACCTTATGATTATCATAAATATTAGTAATCATGCTCTCAAACAGCACTAAACACAAGAACAATAATTCTTTAAAAATTATGATATATTGGCTAAAGCTTAAAGTTTTGCTAGTGATTGAGATGTACACTAAAGTAAGAACAGAACTGTCGGGTGTCAGCTGAGGTCTGGAGCACAGCAGCTGTAGGCAATGCTAATCATCACACTTCCCAGTTCTCAAGTGCCAGACTTCCAGGAGCAATGATGGAAGGACAACCAGGAATGAGAAGGAACAGTCTTTGTTGGAGTCTTCCTACTGCATCAGTCACTCTAGCAGGCTCAGTTTCCACTGGGTTCTTCCATCCATCTTTGGTGGTATGAAAAGCTCGGCATCTTTAAAAAAGAAGAGAATTATGATTACACACATCTGTCTTGCTGGTGAGAGCTGGGGCAATAACTCTATGACAGACAAAGTAGGTGACTAGGTTTTGCAGCTACAAGATGGCCATCAGACTCAGAGTTCCTGTGCTTGTTATCCGTGTAACTTCTGAGTTAGATCCTGGAGTCCCCACCCAGAAAGGAGAGACTGCACTGAACTCCAGCCATGCTAAGTGACCCAAAGTAGAATGCTCTACATTTCAACTGGAAAGGGGTGGTAGGTAGTTACACACAGAATACATTTATTAAAATTCATTCAATTACATATCCAAGATCTGTGCATCTTACTTTATGTCAAATTTACTTCAATTTTTTTAAAGGGTAAAAACAATGTGGCATTTGCATTACAAGTGAATGGACAGAAAATGCTCTAGGATAAAATTCTACAAACATGATGGGTTAGTAAAGATGCATCTTAAAAAAATGTAAAGTGCTGGGGGAGTGTTGGAGAAAAATTCTGTCATTGTAATCTACAACTTCTAGGCAGTCTTACAGTTAGAGTTGTGGAGTCCCTAACTAGGAATTGTATAAAGAAAGCCGAGATCTGAAAAAGTATATATAGAAAAAGATGTTCTTTCTTGGCATTCTTTATAATAATTGAACTTCCAGTACATATATGGTACACAGATATTTTAAAAAATTTTTTAAAGACTATCTAACAATATGAGCAAAAATCCTCAAGAAAGTTTTTTCCATGTATGTGCTGCCCAACTGAGCACAAGAGTTTTCTAAAATCATGATATTATATATAAGTACATGCATATGTACACTCTTACCATACCACACACTCAAATATTAATTTCCTTTGACATACTTTACATCACATTTTCTGTTACCAGTTTTATAGTTATGTATAAAATTAACTACTCTTACCACCATTTCCTCCCACCACCCCCCCAAAAGAACTACATAAACAAAAGCCCACCAGATATTCTGGCTATATAAGAACACTGACACTAAAAAAAGACAACATAAATAAATTCATTGTCAGCAACGGCTATAAAATTTCATAGTTTTTATTGTAAGAAACAAGTTATGAAAATATTCTCATTTTAAAAATTAGGTTAAAAAATAAAAATAAAAATTAGACACAACTACAATTATATTTGACTCTACCAACTATCAACTTTTTGGTGGGAAACTGTATGACATTAGCATGTGACATCTTTCACACTTCCATGTGTGAATTTCTTAGTACAAAAAGAGTCATTTTTATAAAAATACTTTGAGAGCTTTTGAACTTTTCCAAGGAACTCTCAATCTTTAAAATCACTTGAAGCACTTACTTTGTTAACTCCTGATTCCAACAAATCCAACTCAACTACGAGTCAAGCATTTTTCTAGTATCACTTTAACCCATTTTATTAAAGTCTACATTTTTGCAAGACTCAACCGATCTGCATGATACTGAATTGCACTGAAGCACGAAACAGTCGCAGCAAATGGCCCATCCCATTGCTGATTCTGCTGAGGGATGGAGGTGTTTGCTTAACCACTGTTAGCTGGGGAAGGGCAGCTGAGGAATATTTCAATGGAACTCATCTTTTGAGTAGTACCAATGCCAATTTTTGAACAATGAGAGCCTCCCTTTTCCTATCTGTAGCCATGAGACACTGATAATAAACACTTAGATGAGGGACCCTCAAATATTACAGAGTCTTTAAGGCTTAGATGGAAATGGAAATGTTTTCTGACAAGAAGTCATCTAGAATACACCAGGGAAAGATGTAACTGAAGCTGTCTTGAAGGTCACCATCAGGCCAGCAACAAAGAGCATGAAAGGGAGGGATCTGACAACAAACAAAACAACTGCCAAACTGCCTCAGGTCCAAGATGAATTTTTAGCATTGCAGAAATAAATGTATGAACTGAAATTGATACCAAAAGAGCTAGCCAAACTCCAGGAGGAAAGGGACCTAAGGCCACAGTAATTATTGTGAGATGAATCAATTCAGTTGGGATGGAAGCAATTCCACCTGTTAAACTTAATTTTAAATTTCAAATGTTATCAAAATGCTATTACAGTGCAGTATTTAAATGAAAAAATTTCAGAATGTTGCCTATCACATGCTAGAAAATGTAAACAACAGCCATAAAACTGCCAATTATTTTATAAGTTATCACTAACTTTTCAAAGCCAAGAGAGTGATCAAACCGAACAGCAAATAATGAGGTGCCAAATTTATGTCAAAAGTGTCAACCAACTTTTAAAACAAAGCCTTTAATAACTATTGCTGAAACTTCTAGGAACATGTAATCTAATTATGAACCAATGAACATTCAACTAAACAGAAATTTCAGTCGGGC
This sequence comes from Dasyprocta punctata, assembly GCA_004363535.1. Taxonomy (NCBI): domain Eukaryota; kingdom Metazoa; phylum Chordata; class Mammalia; order Rodentia; family Dasyproctidae; genus Dasyprocta; species Dasyprocta punctata. Next base: position 92,689 of record RJWM01003063.1, on the reverse strand, counting down.
ATGGTGGCACACGCCTGGTAACCCCAGCACCTGGAAGGCTGAGGCAAGACGATTGCTGTAAGTTCAGGGCCAACTTGGGCTATAAAGTGAGTTCAAGACTAGCCTGAAATGCATAGTGAAACCTTGTCTCAAAAAGACCAAAAAGAAAATTCAGATAAAATGCTGATAGTCTTTGTATTTACCTTCAAGTTACATTCTCAATCATAAAAGTGATAAAAAGATCTAGGTCACAAACAATGATTATGAAAATGTCCCCAAGATGTAATGCATAACTGCCAAGAGTCAAAAATGATTCAGAAGAATTTTCCACATGTATATGTAAATATAGACCTTTCAGACTCAAACTGTGATGTGTATGGTATGGGCAAGTGCATGCCAGTTTCACTAAAAAATTAACTATACATTTTAATGTCACTTTGGATTTTCACCTATCAGGCCCCCACCATTAGAAGCATTAAACTTATCTACTAAAAATATAGTCTCGGAATTGAGAGAGAGTCATAGTTAATACCCAATCTCTCCTTCTACTGCTGACCTTGTCAATATTTGTAGATATTCCTTTTGCTCAGTACCATGATCACTTATTTATAGGGAAAAGATACTAACCAAGAACAGGAACTGAAGTCTTCTGCTGCTGGTAAGAGGCCATAATACTATTTGCAGTAGAACTGGGACCTAGACCCTAAGGAGAAAACAGTCTGTGTTAGTAACAATTATATTATACTTTTGATGACTATACAAATCAAATGCCAAACCTCTAGACAGCAGTAAATACCCTGCCATTTTTATTTTATTTTGGTACCAGGGATCAAACCAAAGATCACACTACCACTGAGCTATTAAATCCCCTTCCCTGCCCTTTTTATTTCGAGACAGTCTTGCTAATTGCCAGGCTGGCCTTGAACTTGCAATCCTCCTACCTTGGCCGCCCAAGTAGCTGGAACTATGGGCACCAATCACAGTGCACAGCCCATCATTTCTGGTAGTAGGATACTGACATTAATTCTCTTTCCTATATAATTTTAATCTGCCACTTTCTAGAGTTTCAACTCAGAACTCCAAACCTCCTTTCTCAATGTGGGTGCAAGGTCCTACAATGATACATGCCTGGCCTTTTCCAAATAGGCAAGCCATTTGGAGGAGAAAATAAAAAGAAACCATAGAACACAAAAAGTATCAATTATATTCAAAGAGTTGTGCAAAGGTTATTTTTATATTAAATATGTGCATCTCACACATGGAATGCGAACTCTGCAGCTGTGTTAAAGGTAAAGCACAAAACTTGACAGGGGTTCCTGGGCCTGCAGCAGGCCTCTAGGCAGATGCCAATTCCCTCATTTGCCCTCACACATCTTTGCAAACAGTCCCAGGTGGAGCACTCTTAACAGTAATGCCATACAGCAAAAGCATGGGCTCTTGAACATATCCCATCACTATACTCCGCCAAGCAAAATAAACCACAAATGTCTTAGTCATTTTATCTAGAAGATTCATGAAGATGGGCCTTAGATGTTCATATGATGTAAAAAGGAGAGGAGGGGAGGCATTCTAAATTATTAGCTTCAAAACCACAGCTTTGAACAGGATGATCACATTTCTTCTAAGAAATACCTATTATAGTAAATTCAAGCATTTGTGGGGTCTTGATTCTCAGTTGCTTTTCTATCATTTGAATAGTACTTCTACATCTACCCTCTTATCTAAAAATCGAAACATTCCAAGGAGGCACCCAGTGGAAGTCTCCCCATTTCTGAGACTCAGTAAGCTGCTGTGAGATACCACAAACTTCTGTCTCTGAGCACTAAATACAAAACCCACTCTTCTATACACAACATGTGAGGCTGGGGATGAGGTTGAGGCTAAAAGAGCATTCCTATTTGTCAGCTGACTCTTGTTTAAGTCCCACCAATAAGGGACTGAAGAAGGATGGTACAAGGCTGGAGGAAGAAGCAATTTGTGTGCTTTAACCCCAGCATCACCTGCTCATTCCAATTTTCATTTATTTCTATACACTTAGAACCAGCTTCATCATGCACCTCAGATTTCAGGACCGGCGGGCTGGCACGTTCTTCTCAGAAAGTCAAGAGCCCCTCTTAAGAGGCCCACCTTCAGGCCTCTAAACTGTAATAATCACAAACACTTCCCATGTCCCCTCAGCCATTTTTGCCTTTTTAGTGCCCAGATGCTTGCTTACTCAATCCATGTATTAAATTCAGTGTAAGAAACAAATAGCCGTGGCTCTTCTTCCCCTGAGGACCCCAGCAAGTCTACCAGCCTTTTAAAATTCAAAGCACAATGCTTCACAACAGACTTCAAGGGGTGAGAGAGCAAGCAGAGGTGTAGGGCACCAAGCTGTTACTGTCCCATCTGTGATTTCTGAATTGGAAGTGACAGGTCAATTCTGATCCTAGCTTTCCTTTCCCCACCCTCCAGCCTCATGGAAGACTTTCCCACTGTCTTGGCACCAGGTCAGACAGGGAAGGTTCACTTGAGATTCGGGCAGCCCAAAGAAGAGACGCAGAGCTGTGGGCTGAATTAGACATCTTTATTCTCAGGTGCTGCTCAGCTGCATGCACTCATGTGGCAGTCCTCAGACCTCTAGCCCATGTAGCCACTTAGCCGTCATCTAGCCACAGCTGTTCCTGTGGTTTCCAGCCACTGCACACTCACAACAGTCCTCAGACCCCCACCTGGTCAGCCCCTGTGGCAGTCCAGCTGTAAATATAGGAGTCTTCATAGTAGTGGTCATGTGCACTGACCTTGATTATATCAGCTATTCATACCAAGGTATCAGGAAGTGCACCTACACAGGAATTCTACTAACCCTGGGTGTACTATCCACAGAAAATCACACACTCACACCTGAACCATAGTACAGCCATCTTAGGCTTCATTTTTTCCCTACACTCACCTTCTGTAGATCAGTTACCTTATCTAAAAAAAGAAAAACAACACCCTACGTAACCTGTACCAAACTCCATTAGCCACTGTACAGGCAAATATAATATAATCTTACTAATGGTTTAAACACAAACCAAAGACAATTATGGCAAATGATGTTTTAAGAACAAGAATACTGAGGCTGAGGTAGACAGAGCGTTGTGAGTTTGAGGCCTGGCTTGGGCTATAATGCCAGCGCAAGATCGGCCTGAGCTACATAATGCGACCCTGCCTCAAAAAACTAGGGCTGGGAGTTTGGCTCAGTGGCTTAAGCGCCTGTCTGTCAGGTGCGAGGTTGTGAGTTCGATCTCCGGTGCCGCAAAAAAAAAAAAAAAAAAAAAAAAGAACAAGAATATTTTTTGCTTTTACTTTTACCAAAGTGTGAATACAATAATCTGAGAAAATGATGGAAAAAGGCACAGTGTCTTGAGAAAACTTACGGATATGGCTGAATTCTGCTGGTAGGTAAGAGTCCAAATTTCTGGAAGTGACCTTTCCATCAGTTGCAAAGTACCCTCAAAGGCCTCCTGTAATTCCCTGCCTTGCTCATCAAATTCAAAGAGAAAGAGTGTCTTTAAAATACAATGTATTTCATCTAGAAAGAAGAAATTTGGGAGTGGTTAAGTTGTGTCTCCAGACCCACTGGTAGAATCATGCCATAGTTTCTTTCTTGCAAAAACCTTTTAATATCACACTACAGTTGCCTTCTCAATTTCTTCTTTCCAAATGCTGGAGTAATTCAGCGTATCCACCATAAGAGGAAAAACAACATACTGGGAACAACCAGAAAGCAGTATTGTCTCATCTTTTATCCTAGTTGAAGTGCTATTTTTCACAGTTCAGTTAGGTGGACGTCAAGTGGAAGAAGGCTTCCAGGTTACTCAACAGTGAGCAGTGAAATGATCCTTCTTGGTGAAAATTTTGTTCTTTCACCAAATTGAAAAAATTGTATTTGTTTAACTCCAATCATCTGTGATGCCCATTTAATACTTTCTGTAATAAGTCAGTATTGAAAACATACCTTTCAGCTTTTCAGTGCTTTGTACCACTTCATTTAACGCCTCCAGAAGGGCCAGGTCCTCCAGCGGACTCCCTTCTTTGAGGCTATGCTTCTTTCGCTCTGCTTTGCGGCGATTCTTAGAAGATCTCCTGTCAGAAATTAGAGTAGTGTTTAAAAAGGTGCCTTCCCTGTGATAAGACAAAAATGAGTGTACATGTACTCGGCCACCAATGTTCTGGGAAACTAGTCCACAAATAGTATCTGTACGAAGTGCTGGGGGTAATGAGGTGTTAAAACTGTATGTAACAAAAAGAGACAGTGTGAGAGAGTGTGTGTGTGTCTGCATCTGTTTGTAAATCTTCCAAGTAGGAAATAAGGAAAACCTCAACTGTAATTTTTTTCCCTTGATGTTTTAATTAAAATACAGAGTCAAATGAGGTTATATCTAGTAATATCCTGGAGCAATGAACATAACAACCTATTTGAATTTCATAACAACAAACCAAGTACAATTCCAGGTAACACAATAAAATTTAAATAGATACAGACACACCAGATTAAGTATAAATAAAATGTACATGAATCCCATTCTTTTCTCCCTCGGAGGTCTTTAATTTTGCTATTTGTTTACTGGGATCTTCTCAACTCAACTCTTAGAAGTCTAAGTCTAGCTGCCTTTATTACAGTCTCTGATCACCTTAAAAAAACTTCACAGACCTCCACTATAAACTTCTACAACACAGTTCAGTTTAAATATATGATCTTGGATTGTTTTATGTCTCCCAGGCCCTTATAACCCAAAATCTCCTTATAAGTTTTAATAACATTTACTGCACCTGCATTTACAACATATGGGTACTTAATAAATACTTCTGGCAAACCGCTACACTAGATAAAAGTGTGATGACTTATTTTATATTTATGATTTCTTCCTATTTTGATTTCTTGAATTCTTTTTTCTTTAAATTTTTTTGTTTTTTTCAGGGGCTATGCATTATAGTCATTTAGTATTTGTGCAATCAGTAAAAACAGATGACTACCCAAGAGAAGTACTTCACAGTCACATCAAGTCTAACCTCAAAGCTTATGCTGGGGAAATCCTTGCAAAACTTCCACGTGGTCTTGAAGAATACCGATCCCATTCCCACTGTATTGTTCTAGGAGACACCAACCTTTCTATGCTTAAACTCTCTCCATTTACTCAGTGGATGATCAACGTGTCAAACAGATATGATACGTACGCTGATATCCTGGAGTTACTATGAGAGTATTTGCCACTCATTTCACTGCCACTCACAATACTGCTAGTTTCAGAGAAGAGGTCTGACTCTTGACCATAGGGCACTTCATCATCTAGAAAAGAGAAGACACATGAAAACAATTCCCTGCTTCAGTGAGGGAAGCGGACTACAGTCAACCAGGACATAAGAACAGATGAAAATTATTACAAAGTTGATCTCGAGACAAATGAGATGTTAAATACAGTTACTACTACAGCTTACCAAATCTCTCCCCCCTCATCCCTCCCTTCTGCCATAAGTGAGGAAACTCATTTTGTGAAACAGTAGTTGCCACTCTGGTTAGATGGCAGGAGGTGGGACTATTTGGTAAAGCTCTTCTAATTTATGCTTGCTCTTGATGCCAAGCCCTTCTCCAGCACACACAGATAGTCCTGAAGGGGGTCTCAGAGTTTTATCAGGGCACAGTAATCAAATCACAGCAGGAAAAATGCCATAGTTTGAATATAGTTTATCCCCACTTAATAGCTCAGGTTGAGGCTTCAATCCTCACTTGAGATAGCACTGACAAATACTGGAACCTTTAAATGTTGATGAAGTCAAGAGGGATTAATGCTTTCCACGGGGAGTAGGTTCTTACAGAACCTGATTGGCTGCCGAGACTGGACTGTTTCAAAGTGAGCTGGTTCCTCTCTCACACTCTGGCTTGCTCCCACTGGCCTTTCTGTCATGAGAACCTCACAAGAGCAGATGGGCACCATCCTCTTGTACCTCTAGAACCCTTAGTCAAAACAAGCCTCTTTTCCTCCCAAAGTACCCAGTCTCAGGTATTCTGTTACAGCAACAGGAAACAGATACCAAGCAGCTAAGACCCCATGTGGTGATGCCAATATCCCACACCACAAGTCTCGATGGGCCTCACACAAGCACTCACCGGGATTCACCTGCTGTGCTTGTTCCTTTAGCTCTCGAACCACCAGCAAGCGTTTTTTATGGCGATTGAATGTGGTAGTTTGAGAATCCAAAAATACCATGTAATTTTTCTGGGCTGGGATGCAGAATGGAAGATAATTTGAGTGTGATGGTTAAGGTAGGACAAATTAAAATTCAACAAAGGGAAAGATTTGTTTTTTATTAATGAACTGAAGAATAAAATTCCAGATCTCAGAGTTCATCAACACTCTCCTAGAATGCTCTCTACTGGTGAGATGTGGTGGTACACACAGTAACCTTAGCATGTGGGAGGCTGAGACAGGAGGATCAAGAATTCAAGGCCAACCTGGACTATACAATAAGACTCTGTCTCAAAACAAAACAAAACTTCAGCATACTCTCTATCACTAAACTAATGAAATCTTCTGAATGAAGGCTTGGTATCTAAACCCGGAGAAAACTGGCAGATAAAAAGATTGCACAGGAAGCTGTTAATAAAAACAAAGAGTTACTTAAGTGTTTTTTTTTAAACAGCCATCAAAATGCCCGTGGGTATAAAATAAATAAAATGATTCCTGAAAATTATTGTCTAATGCAAAAAAAAGACACTGGAATACATGAAAAAAACCCAAAATGGCACTAAGAACATATTAATAGATATTAGAATTATTAGCATTTTTCTAGTTATTAGTAGTGAAAATGTAAGAGCTGGCTACATGAATTGCTGTAGGTTTAGGAAAGACGCTTTAGTTAGGGAGAACTGAAGTGAATAATATAAAAAGTATGCAAACAATACTTGCAAATAGGATGGGGAAGAAGAAGGCAAGATAAGAATGTGAATAAATGTGAAAGTCAAAAAGGCCAGACATTACTTAAAAAGGCAGAGTATAAAATCAACCCTTGCCTGGCAAGTGCAAGGTTGTGAGTTCAATCCCCAGTACCAAAAAACAAAAAACAAAAAAAACCAAGCAAAATCAACCCTTACTTCCTCAGAAATCTGTAGGTAAAATGGATATTCTTCTCTTCTTTTGCTTTTAAGGGGTCCCAGTGACCACCAGACTATTCTAGAACTGGTAATAGTCATTGGTTATCTAGGAACTATCAACTTCATTTGCAAAGGTTCCTTTTAACTTCAATTTTTTTTTTTTGGTACCGGGGATCAAACTCACAACCTTGCACCTGCCAGGCAAGGTGCTGACACCACTGAGCTAAATCCCTGGCCCTATTTTTTGAGACAGGGTCTCACTATGCAGTTCAGGCAGGCCTTGAACTCACTTTGTAGCCCAGGCTGGTCTCCAACTCCCAACGATCCTCCTGACTCAGACTCCTGAGTGCTGGGATTAAAGGCATGCGCCACCACACCCGGCTTTTAACTTTAATTTTGAAAAAATTCAAGCTTCCAATGCACACATACATATTCAGTGTCACTTATATGAAATATTTTAACTTAACCCACAAACATGATACTCTTTCATTCCCAAATGCTTCAGCAGTTTTTTTCTTCTTTTTTTTTTTTGGTAATACTGTAGGTTGAACCCAAGGCCTTGCACATATTAGGCAAGTGTTCTACCAAGAAGAAAACACTCCCAGCTTGCCAGCCTGCCAGTCAGTCAGCCAGTCCATCTGTCTGTCTATCTATCTGTCCATCCATCTACCCATCTATCCTGTTCATTTTTGAGACTGGGTCTTGCTAGGGTGCCCAGGTTGGCCTTGAACCTGTGATCTTCCTGCCTTAGCCTTCCAAGTAGATGGGATTATAGGCATTTATTACCTGGTTCAGCATGTATCTCTAAAGAATAATAAGGACACTGTGTTATATAACCACAAGTTATTAAATGTAGGAAATTTATGATTGATATAATACTATTTCTAAAGTAGTTCACAGCCAAGTTTACAAACTATTCTCATATCTTTATATATGAGAATATATTCTTCCTTCCCAAACCGTGTCATTTCACAGTAGCCTATAGACACAAAGGCCAGGCAATGATTTGGTGCCCATCTGCCCTGGCACAGGACACTGTCAGCGATCCAGGCAGATGGGCCTGTCATAAAACCAAGCCTATGCATCACAAAGATTCTCAAGAATGGGAACTGTAGGGGATTAGGCTGGCCAGGCAGCAGAGGCTGCCCTGTGTTGTGTTTTGTAGTAGGTAATGTCATACTTTAGTGAAGGCTGCAAATATTTGTATCTTTTATATGCAACCACTGAAAAGTTTAGCACATCTAAAAACTGGGACTGAGGCTACACAACTTATTATTAAAGGATTCAACAGCACAGTGTCCTCTCCCATATATCTCTTCTCTCATTCTCTGTACGTTTAAATGAGGAATACTAGCCAAATTGTAACCCTTACCTTCTAAAATGGAAGGCTTCATGTTGGTTTCTATAATATCCAGCCTGTTATATTTGTATACCTAAGAAGAAAAAACACAGTAGTTTTAAGCAGGAAAACTAGATACTGGAGAGTTAAAATACTTGGAAATAAATGGATTACTTTCAGAAGTGACCAGGATACCTTCCTGAGAAGCAGCCCTTGTATAAGAAAGTCAAAGAAATTCTACTCATTTCAGTAAAAAAGCAGTAATATTTCATAAATGGAGGGTGAATTCAAACATCAAGAATACAATGGTTTTAAAAACATGACTTATTCTTAGACCAGAATCCTGAACTACTTGGACTGAGTTTCACTCATTCAGAAGACAAAGGATTCCAGCTGAACTTGTCTCCTTTGCATTCTCTCTGCTTAGCACTGACCAAAAGGAGGATTTACGAAATTCTCCTACCAGTCTCAGAGCTTCTTCCCAGGCAGCTCCTTCCAACAGCAAGAGCACCGCTTCTTCGTAATCCTAACATGGGGATAGCAAGTAAGGGAGCAGGTGAATGGAGCAAACATGACAGATGTCGTCATTACCTACTACAAAACACAACACAGCGCAGCCTCTGCTGCCTGGCCAGCCTAATCCCCTACAGTTCCCATTCTTGACACTGAGCCTAGCCTAATATATTCTGATACTAATTTCCATAAACACTGATACACAAGACAAAAGAAGGGTGCTATCTTCTCAAAGTGATGACAAAACACAAGCTTAAAGTATTATCTCTTTTAATTCCTGGGCATCATGTACATCTGCCAGAAATACCTATTTCCCCACTTTGACTATCAAGCTTGATTGAGCGGATTCAGGCAGGCTCCAGAACTGTGAACAAGACCACACTCTGAAACATGGGAGACTACAATATTATCTTCTAAGGCTTTTTGCTCTATTTAATGTTCTTCTCTCAAAGGTTTTACTTTGAAAAACTAGAAAATTGAAAAATAATCAGTGATGGAGAATATTTGTTCATGTGCTTATTGGCTATTTCTATATCATCTTTGGAGAAATGTCTACTCAAGTCCCTTGGCTTTTTTTTCCACTGTTGTTTGTTTTTTGAGACGCGGTCTCACTATGTAGTTCAGAAGAGCCCTGAACTCACTTTGTAGCCCAGGCTAGCCTTGAACTCACAGCAATCCTCCTGCCTCAGCCTCCTGAGTGCTGGGATTAAGGCACACACCACTACGCCTGGCTTCTTTTGCTCTTTTTAAATGGTTTTGTTTTTTGTTATTGAGTTAAAGGAGTTCTTTATATATTCTGGATTGATGAATATTACATTTCCTTCCATTCTATAAGCTTTATTTTTAATGTTCTTGATAATCTTCTTGATATATAACATTTTTAATGTTTATAAAGTCCAATTTACAAATTTTTTTGTTGTGTTTGGTGTTAATTCTAAGAATTCACAGCCAAATCCAAAGTCATGAGGATTTACCCTTGCATTGTGTTCTAAGGGTTTTATAATTACAGCTCTTCAATATAGATTGAGACCTATTTTGAGTGCCTTGCATTTTTCAAAACTCAGAAAATATCAAATGAAACTTCATAGCTTCCCTTGAAACAAAGAGAATATGAAAGATTTTTTATATTATTTTAAAATTTCTTTAGTATTTGATCACTTAAAACAAAAGCAGTAACAGGTTATGAAGTTTATAATGTATATAGAATTAAAATGTTGGGAACTTGTATAGGACAAGGGGGAAATGGAAGGATATGCTTACAAGGTTGTTACCCTAGGATATGCAAAAGATATACTATTATTTGAATGGACAGTGTAGTAAAAGAGTAACTACCAGTTACTCTAAATCCTAGAATTACTATTAAAACAGAAGTATAACCAGTAAGTCAGACTGATAAAAAAAACAAACAAGATATAAATAACCAATATTTGAGATGAAAGACAGGACATGATTACAGATTCTATGGACAACTTTGTGCCAATGTAGATTAAAGGACAAATTCCTGAAAGACACAAGCTACATAAGCTCATTTAAGAAGAAACAGCACTACTTTAAACCCAGGTGGCTCACTGTTATGGGTGATATGTGTCAACCTGAGAAGTTTAGAAGTTTAACTGAGAGGCTCAGCAGGGAGTCAGGGTTTTTACTTTGTAAACATCCTCAGCCTGTGCAAAGCAAGGCAAGGACATTTGTGAATGCTACACCTACCCTGGGCTTGCTCTTGCCCTCCCTCCCCGCTTTTTGGCTCTGGCTGCCTTTGCTTGCTGCTGACTTGAAGTGTTGTCCCTGTGCCATGCCACCCTGCCTTGGAGCCAGCTGATTATGGACTGAAACCTCCAAAAACTGTAAGATAAATAAACCTGTCCTCCTTCATTTTGGGTGTCAGGGATTTTGTCCCAGCAATGAGACAAAAGTAAGAGTAAGACACTCACTGACGTATTTTACTACACGCTTAAGAAAAAACATGTCAGAAGTTCAGCTGAGTTGGGAGATATTGGCTTTGCTGATCAAAGCAATAATCAAAAGTGAAACAAAGTTAAGCCTTTCTAGGAGCACTGGAATAATAAGCTAGAAGCTAACCTCATCAAACATGCCAACTCCCTGTCTTTTCACTCTTTCCCAGGGAACAATACACTGGCCAGTCACTGGCCAATCAGCATGGGCACGGAAGTTGTACCACTGTTGAGGGAGCCTGGAATAAAAGGCATCAGCAGTTTTCCAGACCCTGGCAGGTGATGCAGGGGAGCCAAAGCGGGAAGGGCTAAAGTGGGAGAGTGCTGGCAGTGAGAGAGGGGAAAGATGACCTGGGGCTTCTTACTCTTCCCCACAGTGCAAGATCAAGGCAGAGGTGTCTTGAAACACCCTTGGCCCAAGGTTTTAGATCAAAAGACCTAGAATTGAAAGCTCCAGGGCTAAGAATGCAGATGTTAGAAGAACAAGACCAGTCAGGGGGTCTGAGCCCTTGACAGCAATTCCCTGTACATCTCCATTACACTGGCAGTATGGCAAGCCTGGTGAGGGAAGAATAGCTTTTCCTCTTGAGGCCTCTTAGGTAAATTGCTCATGGTCAGATCTGAAAAATCACATAATTTTAACCAGGAGCTGGACTCTTCTACACAAATTCTTCCAGAAAAGAGAAAGGTAAGGAATTTCCTGTATATTGCAAGAACACCATTATCCTGATACAAAATCTGACAAAGACATAAGAAACTACAAACCCTCACAAATACAATAACCACAAAAATACTTAAGAAATCCTTTGGAGAAGTTCTATAAGCTCCTTATAAAGTTAAACATCCACTTACCATGTGATCTAGTACTCCTACTCCTGCACCTATAAAGATTTATACTAGAATGTTCACAGCTGCTTTATTTACAATAAACCCAAACTGAAAAAACAAAACAAAACAAAACAACAACAATCCAAAGACGGTATACATCAACTTGTGACTAGGTGCACAAATTGTGATACCATATAACAATATAATGGAAAACTGTTCAACAAAAAAAGGAATAAACTACTGACACAAGTTATAATGTGAATGAATCTCAAAAGCACAATATGAAAGAAATCAGACTAAGAAAATTATGTATGTACATACGTATGGTTCTAATTATATGAAATTCTATATAAAGCAAAATGTTAGAGAAACAGTTCAGTGACTGGCAGAGACTGGAAGAGAGGAAGAACACTAAAAGAGAGGAAGAACACTAAAAGAGAAAGCAGGGGACTTTTGAGATGTTAGAAATGTTCTACATCATAAGCATAGGGGTGGTTACATAACTACACATCTGTTAAAGCTCATATAATTCTTCATTTAAAATTGGTGAATTAATTTGGCTATATGTAAATACGTAATTATAATTTTATGAAATGCCCTTTATTTATCAAGAAAAAATGGCAACATCTTATTCATTTAATTAATCATATGACATAGTATATCTTTCCATTCCCATCATTTTATCTTCCCATGCATGTTTTATTCACTGATGTTTTCAATTTAATCACCCAACGTATTTCCAATGATAAAAAATTTTATCTCACTCTTATCATGTGAGAGATACTGAGCTATTTTACTTATTCCTTTTAAATCCATTTTATTCAAACATAAAAAGAAAGAAAAAAAAAAGAAAAAAGCTACAATACAATTTCAAAGCACATCAATCAGAGGGTAACAATGATACATACATTGTGCATTGTCCTCCCCAAATCATTCACCCAGAGCATGAGACATCTGCCTTCAATTGTCAGAACAATACCAAGACAAGTCTTTCTCTTCAGTGAACTCAGAGAAATGAACTATTTTTTATATACATATATATACACATATACATATACATGTTTTTTCTTTCAGCTTATCACACTAATGAAACAATATGATGATTACACATGTATGTCTTATTTATTTCACTAATGCGTACGTTCTCAAGGTGCATCCATTTATCTCTAAGTGTCCAGTTTATCATTCTTTATGGCTGAGTAGTGCTCCATTATATAAAAACACCATATTTTTTGTATCCACCCCTCAGTTGACAGGCATTTAGGTTGTTTTCAAGATCTGGCTATTATAAACTGTGCTGCTATAAACATGGGTGCACGTGTGGTATAATGTTTTTAATTCTTTTGGGAAGATACCCAGAAGGTGAATAGCTGGGTTGAATGGGGCCTCCAATCCTAGTTTTTTGAGGAATCTCCACACTGATTTCCACAGTGGTTGCACCAGTCTGCATTCCCACCAATAGTGGAGAAGGGTTCCTTTTTTCCCACAGCCCCTCCAACATTTGTTATTGGTTGATTTCTTGAGCTATTTTAAAAAAACAATTATGTTAAGTAAATTTACCTGCCAATAATAACTACAAAAAACTCTCTCATCAAGGGTAAAAGCTCTACTAAAAAGTATGGCTGTGCCAACTATAGACCTGTGGCCTGTTATTCTGTGGCCAGTGTCAATGCAATTCTATTATTTTTATAATAAATTTTATAATTCTATCAAAAGCTTGAACAGGTGCTTATCCTTATAAACCGCTGGAAAATTGGAACCACCTAAGTTCTTTTATGTTTCATCAGTATGGAAAAACCACGAAAAGTCTTTCCTTGTTGACGGGGGTTATACAAGGGAGTTAGTGAGCTTACCTGGGCATACTGTTCCAGAACTATGGCTGCCTCATGGTGCTTTCTCTGTTCAACTAGCTTTCCTGCCAAAAGAAGAATAAGCATTTGAAAACAAAGATTTTTTCCATTGAAGTGATTCTATAATATGCCTTTGCTATGTATTGAACTATGTACTTTGTGAATTTCTATGAGTGGAATAGGCATACACACCAAAGAACCCTATCTTAAATGGCAGAATCTACATTTAGCACAAGATTTGGAAATCATATACAGTCAAAATTAGCCTTAAAAAATACTTCCAAAGACATGGATATGGGAAACAGACCTGGCAGCTCTCACTAATCCAGTTCTTCCTTTAACAAGAAGTGACTGCTGTTTCTTTGGCTGAGCACTAGATGGAGATAGTGGAATTATGTTTGGGGCATGGCAGTGTCTTCAGTTCCTAGAAATCATTCTCATTAGAGCTGAGCTAAGGATCTCCATTGAGCTCCAGGCCAGCCTGAGCTACACAGTAAATTCAAGGCCTGCCTGAACTACATAGTGAGACCCTGTCTAAAAAAACCCACCACTCCCCCCGCCACACACACACAACACTAAGAGAGCTAAACAAAACTCAAGTCCTACTAAGGGGCAGGCAGATTCACATGCTTCTTATCTCATGCTCATTCCAGGGTAGTGTATTTTCACTAAGAAAGGAAGTGACTATAAGGGTATCTCAAAATATGCTGTCCTTCATTTCCAAAATTACCAAAAAAAGACTTTTGAAGAGACGAAATAAATGATTCTGCTTACCTGCCAGAGTCCTACTTAGTTCAGTCAGCTGGTTCTTGGGCAAGTGAAGCTGGGTTGCCATGCAGAGGGCTTGCTGCCAGCTGCCACAAGCCAGAAAGGCTGAGAGAGCTTCCTTGTAGGCACCACAGCGGGCAAACACAAGCCCCGCTGTCTCATGCTGGTGCTCTTGTGTCAGGTGTTCCCCATAAGCAAGGCAGACAGCCTGTGACAAAAGGACAGTGAGTGTCAATGAGGAAATGTGTCAACAGCAACTCTTCATTAAACCTCCAGTGCAGGTTGCCTTAGTCATTTAAGTCTTGAATTACTTAAGAAATCCCTATTATTGATGAGTCAGTTCAATTCTTTTTCCATTCAAACCTTATTAGGGATGTACCACCTATTCACTCAACGATTACAAAGTATAGATATATATATACTATTTTAGGTAGTGGGAATAATAGACATGCAAAAATAAACCCAAACATGAACCACCACCAAATTGTTACTCTTATGACAACAAAGCATGGGTTTGCTGACACAATACAGGCTACAATATGATGGCTGCAAAGAGGGAAGTAAAGGGATAGAGAGTGCTATCTCTTAAGAGGCCCTGAGAAGAATGCACATGAAGAGTCAGTGGGGAATATTCCAGACAGAGCACAGAAGACGCTCCAGGGTCATCAGCGGGAACATACACGGCAGGTCTGAGAGTAACCAAGGCTGGTATGACTGTGGCAGAGAGAGCACGGGACAGAGGGATAGAAAGCAAGAGCAAAGAGGCAGGAATCCCCCAAATTCTACATTCCTCAAGCTCAATGTTAGGCAGAGACAAAGGGAAGAACACAATCCATGGCCTGGCTGGGGAGACAAAGCAGAAAACCAGCAGTCTGATAAATGTAACTGCCAGATAAGAACAGGATGCTGTGAGAGCTTAGCATTTGGTGCCTTGCCCAAGAATGGCATTTCCTGAGGAGACCAAGAGTTTCCATAAATAGCTGGAGCCACAGGAAGGGAGGGCAGAGGGCTGGCAGAGGCATTTCACAGTATAACATCTGTGGAGCTACACACCAGTAACAGGGAGAGTGGAGAGTGGCAGAAGCTGGTGCTAAAGAAATCAGCAGGGACAGAGTATGTATGTAATGTGTGAACAACTGAAAACGGTTTGGTGATGATGGTGGCATGATACAGCAGTAGTTAATGACATGGCCTCAGTGGTCACACAGTCTGAGCCTGTATCCCAGATCTGCTACTTTGCAGCTCTGGATCCTCAAGCAGGCTGTGTCCTCATCTGTAAGCCATGTACCGCACAGCAACCAACATCAGGAGAGCCATATTTCACACACCACGCACCTTGTAGTGCTGTGAGTTTGTTGGATATAACTTCAGAGCTTCCTTATACAAGTTTTTATCTTTTATTAAATTTAAGCATTCTGGAAAATATTCGGGTCCTGCAGGAATAAGATTCACAAAAACAAGGGCTTAAGACTTTGGAAGTATAATGGATTTTAATTATACCAGTGGTTCCCTAACAAAATTTAAATAGGACCTTTAAAACACTTAATACTCTTTTGAGTATCTGGTGAACGAATTACAGGAGTTTTTTGGTTCTTTTTTCCAAATCTATTTTATTTCAAGGAAGGAACCTGAATTAACAAGACCTCTGCAAATTCTGAGGAAGGAAGAGCACTGATTGGGACCTGCATTCTATTTAGGACTTTACACTATCCTGTTCGTGTTTGCTCAGACTCCTTGATAAGAATCACCTCATGATCTGATCAAACACAAGCCTCAGTCCTCCCTCAAATAAACATTCTCCAAGGAAGACAAGAATAGGATGTCACACAAGCACCCAGGCACCTGTCCTTACATCAGTCCTTAGGAAACAGTCAACTGCTCCACCATAGGACAGAGATGGAGAGATGGGGTGAAGGAGACAAGCAGACTAATGGGCACTGGGTGTTTCTGTTTTGTTTTATTTTACTCTATTACTGCCAAGTAAACTGTCTTTCAGGGAACTAGATTGGAGCCTCAGTACCCACTCCAGACAAGCTGGGCCTTCTCTCATATGCCAGTAGACACTGCAAGAATAATTATCAAAAATTTTTACTCTGAGGCACTTAGGAGTTAGTTGCTCAATCTTAACCCAAAAAGGATCTACTCCAGGTTCAGTAGCTGTGATTTGCTTTACCCTCAGGTTTTCAAAATTTATGACAAAATAAGGTAAACATACAACACAGTTTTCAAAGCAGAAATTGAAAGCAGTCTCTAAAATAATCTCTTATTTAAATTTATACACTAGCTAGTGTCAAGGAAGATTTGAAGCAGAATCACACAAATTAACACTCACACTTACCACACTTGCTGAGGTGACCAATGGCTTTTTCATATCGTTTCAAGTGTTTGTCTATAGTGAACCTCTGGTAATTAGTTTCCATTTTCTTAAGCATATTAAGAAATGGAAGATATTCTTTGGGATCCTAAAAAAATAAGGGGAACTTTATTACTTTTGACATTTGCATAAAATATGTATACAGACATTTAATGATGGCAATAAGTCCACAGTAACATAATTTTAAATGTGTGTAAGATAATTATACAGTATGTAACACATAAAAATCAAACTACACCAAGCAAATTCTGGTAAAAATGCTTTCATATATGGGTATTACTAGTTTACAAGTGAAATAATGACTAATCCTTAACTAAATCTCACAATAACTACTTATTTCATAGAGTAACAATGAAAGTCAGGTTATAACCCAAAAGATGCTCAACAAATACACCCACATTTCTTCTAAAAGTGCAAAGCACTCTTGGCGCTGTTTTCATGCTGTTCACAAACAACACATGTTAAACAAATGTACAATTACAATGAGTTGGACATACAACTGTTATTTATGGACACTACCATCTCCAACTCTGTGCTATTCCCTGTAAGGAAATTGTTTTTCTTCCTAAAGAGAGGAAGCTGGGAATGGCACCACATGTCTATAATCCCAACATTCTAGGACGCTGAGGCAGGAGGATAAGTTGTTCAGCCTGGGCAATTAAGCAACTTAGTGAAACCCCGTCTCAAAATAAAAAGGTAACAAAGGGGCTGGGGATGAGTTCAGTGCAAAAGCCCTGGGTTCAATCCCCAGAACTGCAAAAACAAACAAACAAACAAAAAAACAAGACAGTAAGTAATTAAATGATCATAGTATACTGTGTAAGATGTCTGCAGGCAAACATATTCAATCAACATTTAGCAAGCATTAAATAAATACAAAGAATGCAACATAACCCTCAATCTTAGGAAACTTATATTCTAAAAGAAGGCAGACTGTGCTATGCAGGGGTAGCCCTTGGAGAGCCACATGAGAACATCTTACCAATCACTGAAGTGGGGCAAGAATGCCTTACTGGGAAGATAACACCTTGGCATCCTTCAACATAGGTAAGGGAGAAGTAGCCAGGCAAAAGGTGAGGTGGCAGCAATGGAAATTCTTGGCCCCATGAAAGGGAGAAGTAATGCTATCCACAAAGGCATGTGGTGGCTGGGTGATAAAGGGAGAACAAGGAGGGACAAATGCACTGCTTTTTCTCTCCAGCAAGCGAAGGAAAAAGATATGTGAAGTGAAGAGAAGGAAGAGATACATATACATCAGACCACACAAGGGTTTCCAAGCAATGTTATCACTTCTCAACTTTATCTCAGGGACAATGGGCTAACTCATGAAGGATGTTAAGCAGAGAAGGGTCACATCTTCCTTTTTGGAAAAAGCTCTGGCAACAGCAAAGAAGATGCCGAGTTTGCAAAAAACAAAAAAACAAACAAAGATTAAAAAATACATAGATCACTGGTGCTCAAACTTTTTGACTACAGTAGATGTTCCAAGATGGGAAAAGGGGCCCTGAGCTTTTCCATTCCCCATGTTTCCACTATGCACTGGAAAACAGAGCTACAAAATAAAGAACTAAAATAGAACATGGAACACTTACTATATTTTCTCAATAAGAGAATTGTTCACGCATATACCAATAATTTAAAATATAATCATGTAATTTTACTCCACCTCATCAACCTTGTGTGTCTGGTGCTAGCAACTAAACCCAATGTGCCTTGCACAGGCTAAGCAAACACTCTACCACTGAGCGACATCCCCAAGTCCTCAACACTTTGGTAAGCACAGAACTACAAGGAAGAATGAAGCTTGGGTGTGTGGGTCCTGCAGGCTCATAGATCTGTCCCGGTTCCATACTCACAGCATAATGTCAGGCAAGACACTATACTCTCAGTTCATACTACTATGACTGCATAAACATGACCAGAATGATGCAAAGTAAGAACTCCATATACCTTCTGTGACTTTTCAGCTACCATGATGACCAAATCAAAGTCATAGGTCCCAAGAGAATGATCATATAATTCATTAACATCTACAAGAAGGAGCAAATACTTCAAGGCCTCTTCTGCACTCACAGCATCAGGAACAGATGGATCATTCTCTGTTGGTGTTCAAGGAAACAAAGCAGAATCATTTGAGGAAAAAACCTAAAGACCTCAAAAGGCAAAGTAATAGACTTTTTTGACAGAACTGGACACCAGACCAATACATACTTTTGACTCTTTCATACATACTTCATAGGGCACAACTCAAACACTTGACTCAGGTCTTAAAATGGGAACCAAAGGGTCATATGCTAACTGTGTAATGTGGCAATGACACAGTAGTGTTATCTGCAGAGGACCAGTGATTATCAGCACTGTGCTAAACATTCTGGGAATGGGTCCCTACCTTGAAGCTCGTGTACCTTCTGCAGTACGATTTCCAGTTCTGGGGTAGTTTTCTTCACGTGAGATGTGAGTATTGACAGGCAGTACCTGAGGTAGTAAGTGAAGAGCAGTTGAATGAGAAGCTGGGTAAAGACAACTACCCACTTCTGTTATTTCAAAGATGCCAATAATGGCAGCATTCATACTTGTGAGGGTTGATGCTCTCCATGGCTGTTCTCATTGCATCACAGATAAGGTCAAGTTTTTTCCCGGCAGGATCCGTGGACAGCTGGGCACTGCTGGTAACTGGAGGTGGGTACATGGTCTTTGTGACATCTTCTTCCCTAAGAACAAGTGTATATGAACAAGTGTCACTAATGTGGAGAAATGTGGCCCAGTGATCAAACAACTACACGTAGCTAACAAGCTGATGAGATAAAGTAAGAGTTAGCAATAATAATTTCAGACATGAAGAATTCAAGATTTTCTTTAAGAAAGAAGATAAATGGAATGCATTGCTTTACAATACTTTAATGTCTTTTTTAATCAGGGATCTGTCTTAGACATGTAAGTCTTGGAAACGTCCCTGAACTTTTGAAAAGAGTTTAAAAATAAAAAATATTGAGAGTGAAGCACACCCACGAAAGACTTGTACAATAATATTCATAGATATTTTACTCATTAATCCCAAAAGGAGTACAATTGAGGTGTCTAGTAACCAAGGAATAAGTAACCATGTAGTAGTATATACACAGTGGCATATTACTAAGCAATAAAAAAGAATAAACTTGATGGGTGATTTGTACATTTCACTATAGACAAATTTGCCCTAAAAAAAAAAAAAAAAAAGAGAGAGAGCCCAAACTAGTCCGCACACAAAGAATACACTCTAATTAATGCCATGGAAAGTGAAACCCTGGGACATTAAGTGAACTGATCTTTAAAACTTACTCTGACATTTGTAAAAAACAGATGGGCGAGTGGACAAATTATAGATGGTGATAAAGCACATATAGAAAAATGTGAACTAGAGATTTAGGGTCATAAAGACAGGATAATTCCTGAAAAATTCTTTCAATGTTTTTTTTTTTTGTATTGGGAATCAAACTTATGACCTCATGCTTCCCAGGCAGGCACTGATGCCACTGACATATATACCCGGCAATTTGATTTTTCTGTATGTTTAATATAACAAACAAATCGGGAAAAAAAATCACTGCAGATAAAGACATCATTTGATCTCAATCTCCTAAGAGAAACAAACTTTTATGAATTATCAAAATACTTACTTCAACTCTGTGAAAAATAAATTAATGTGATTTACAGAATCTATCTGTCTAATGAAGGTTTCCACATTTTCAAGAAACACCTACCAAAAAAAAAGACAAAACATTTTGGTTGGGATCACAATTTCAAGTATAAAGTTAGCTAGGGTAAGTGTTAGATTTTAAAATTACCTTAGGGTTATGGTCATGAATCAAATTGAGATTAATTCTCAGTTTTCTCATGCATTCAAATGCTTCTTTAAACATCAGCCTGTGGAAGAGGCAGAATAGATGGAAAGGGTATTTCACAAAAACTAAGCTCCCTGGACCCAGCATATTTTCATTACAAACCAGGTATAACCCAGAAAATTATCAGATAACTAAGGCCTACTGTTTTAACAAAATATTCATAGAGGCCTTTCTAAAGCAATTTGTTCCAAATAGACTCAGAATTCTGATAGCTTCTTTAGTAACAGTACCCTAGGCTTTTCTAGGCCATAGACTCCTCTGCAAATCTTTTGAAATCTATGGGTAAATATGCACAGTTTGCTGTATAATTTCCCTGATCCACAGGCTACCTAAAGTCCCTTTGAGTCCTCTATAGTTAACAGAAGCCCTCCTTTATATGAACTTTGTGATTCTTTCTGCAAGGAGTATCTATTACAACATATAGTAATAAAGTAGAATAATGTTTCTGAGAATTTGATTGAAGATATCTGTCATGAATGTTTTTTGTACTGGCAAGTTGTACAAATTACATTAATTATATTAATAATTAACAGTTACAGATTAATTTAATTATATTAATTAGTTATATTATACTTGCTCGCTACAAGTTAACGAATCATGTTCACGGCACTTACTTGTCCAACCACTTCCGAATCTGGGCTAAAACCAGGGCTCGATGATGAACAACTTCTAAATTCCCCCTTGGCATCTTAAAAATAAATAAATCAAACAATAACATTTCCGATTAAGTGGAAAAAATTTGAATAGCAAGATACACAATTTTATCAAACCCTTCATTAAGAACTACTACAATGCTACACAAGCAATGAACACACTTGTAGCACTATCTAGATGTGCTCAATATTTATCTGACTTTCAAGAAAAGCTTCCCTTTGAGCCTTACTAGTCAGAGCCTATATCAACATTGCTTTGTATAAACCTAACAAACAACCTGGCAGGAAAGGTTTGTAATAAATGATGTAAAAAGATAAAGCCTAAAATAAAATCTGCAAGAATTCTGTTTGGTAGTGAGTGAATGACAATCAGAAAGGCCAAAAATTCAGCTTACCTGTAATATAAGTTTTGTGTCCTGGGGTACAACTGTGACAATCCGTGAACCCCTCTCCACCTTTCGTAGAACTTCTCCATTAGCCACATGACTGTTACACAGACCTGTCTGTAATGCTAAAAATACCACTGGCTAAGTTTTGAAAATTATCATGACAAGTCACTTTCCATTAACCGAAGATGAAATGGCACATATTATCTGAAACAGAGTAATTAACAACCACGTTCCTATGCTCTCCCAATCAACCTCAAGTTTATTAGCCCATCTAATGAACATTCTCATTCCCAGAATTTGCCCTCTCTTACACAGCCATCCTATGCAAATTCTCAAACAATCTGGAAACACATAGGGATGACAGGTGCAGCTTCTCTATCCCACAGCATTACCAGTATTCCATAATAGTATTCATAGAAGAGCAAACCTGCTTTCAAGGTAGTAACAAAGAAAATAAGTGTACTTTTTAAAACAATAAAAACACACACAGTCACAGGGGCACGGAATATAAGAAAAATGGAAGCTAATATCCTATAAACTATAAGATGAAGTCCAAAAATACAATGGAGAGTGGGCATAACGAAAAAAGAAAGATTATAACCCAAAGTTAGAGCATAGTGCCAGTTTGGGATCTACATGGTAACTCAAAATACAATATTAGGTCAGTTATGTAACAAATTTTCACAAAAAATTCTTGTCTAATTTTAAAATATGCTATGTAAAGAAGAACTTCCATATCTGGAAATCTTCGCTAACTTGTTCAGAATGGTTTAACTGAGATATTATGTTAAGGATAGAGACTAAGTAAATGAAATCTAAACATTTTCTTCAGCCTATGACTCCATGGCAAAAAGTTAAAGTAGGTAAAGAAATTAAGTCTTCAAGAGTTCAAACAACAAAAGACATTGGAAGATACACTGTAAACTTACTTTTGAATGAAGTATCTCTCAGGGAAAAACACTGGCAGGTATGGGAATGGGTTGTCAACAATAAAAACTCATCATATAGTGTGAATGATGTGACATTTGATGCAACCTGCAACGAGGCAAAAGAGGTAAGGGAGATGTTAGCTGTATCACTCTGCTTAAACTGTGAAAAGGATTCAACATCTAATCAAGCCCTGATACCTCAGTGTCACTGATGAAAAAGCGACATCTATCAGTCAGACCAAGGACATATTCCTGCAAAGAAACAATACAAATTAAATGCAATTCTATTTCAAACTGATGAAATCTGATTTCTTTATTACAGAGTTCTACTGCCCTATGATCTCACATTTAACTCCTCATAATACTGAATATAGATAGCCAAGACTGACTGGTCCAATATAAAATGGAGTATGATGCCACCCAATCTAGCAGCAATTCCTGTTATTTCTACCTTCTGTACTGATCCTGACTACATCTCCTGCCCTAAGTCATTGATTTTCTATGTTAATATCCCATTCAACTCTTATGCCTTTCTAATCTACATCTCTGGGCAGCCAAACCATCTTTCAACCATGAGGCAGAACAATAAAACTCTGCTGACTGACAATCATAGATGACTTCCTGTTGCTCACCTCCAGCCACAATACCTCCACTGAGTCATCTGAATAAGACGCGATCTTTCCAAGGTCAAGAAATTTCCAGTTCCTTCTCCTAGGAACACTCTTTCTAGGGAAAGCATTCTTCAAGTTGCAGCACATATACTGCTGCCTCAGAGAGGTTATCCTGCAACACTACCAGATTTCCATCTTCACAGCTACCATCCTACAACTGCTCTCAAACACTTCACTATTCCCTCGCATTATACCCTACTGAGTTCCTTCATCTCTCATCAGAGGGAATAATTTTTCCTAGATTGACAGGAGGATTAACTCAGTTGTTTTAATTTATAACTGCTGTATTCCACCACTCACTCCAACAGACATTCTAATATTTGTTGAATGAAAACTTACTGAATATTTTTTTTTGAGTTCACATCTACTGTCCTATAAATCTATTTAGTAAAGCTAATTTTGAATATTTGTTAAACTAGGGACAAAATCTGCCAATCATACACATTATCTTATTTAATTCTCACAAATCCTGAAGGAAACACACTGATTTTCTCATTGATGAAGAAAGTGTGGATCAAGAAAGTGAGATAACTTTCTACTGTTGCCTTGGGATTTACTGGAGACCCAAATCCAACTCCAAAGCCCACATGCTTTTCACCTAATATCATCACATTGGATAACTATCCTAAGTGATAAATTTTCCTCCTTGTTTCCACTTACCTCTCCTCCAATCACAGCCAATTCAATCTGTGTGCATGGATAAGGAAATCGAACAGGAAATCCACCAGGGCTCTTCCATGGTTCAACAGCCACAGAAGGTAACTCTGCAAGATTGGCAGGTCTAGTTTACAAAGAGCTAACTGTCTCTTTAAAAAATAAAATAAAACTGTTAATACCATTACTTCCTGAAATACTTAACACATAATTTACATCACTTTCAAAACGTATTTTAGAAAGTCATTAGGATACTCTATTCCTTGTAAGAAAAAATAGTAGAAGACACTTGCCAATTCTACTCTACAGCTTAGAGTTTCCAGGGTAATTAAAAGGCTTAGCTAACACAATGACGGAGTAGGTCAGTAGTAAAGCACTTGCTAGGCTCAATACCCAGCACTGAGGAAAAATAAAAATAAAAAAGACTTGCAAGATACTGTTATGGTACAATCAAATATAAGATAACCACAAGTACATGTTTTTAAGAATTAAGTATTTCATAAGAGCTAGACAGGTTTTCCTAAAACTTTGATACTTACCCCAAAGGCACTTAAGTATCTGGCCATCAGCCAGCTGTAATGCTACTGACTTGGTCTTGGAACTATAACACAGACTGATTATAATCCCATCCACTGTCACAGATGAGCTACTGGAAATTTAAAAGGGGGTGGAGAAAAAAAAGACACTCTCAAAACAAGGGATATTTCACTAATTTTGTAAAACAATATATATGTATATAGATACACTCTGAGTACTTACTTTAAAGATAATACACAATGTGTTAACTATCATTATTCTATTGTTATGAAATTTTACTTTTTTTACATAAAATAAAAATTAAAACAATAAAAAAATATATACATATAAGCAATTGTCCCTTGGTGTTCCATTGCCAATTTCAACACAACGTAGTCCTCCAAAAGAATGTATACATCAGGAAAAGAAAAATTTGTATACATACTTTAACACTAAATTTATGGAGACATCATGAGATTAATACAAACTACTTTTGGCCTCCACAATTACAAGAGGTCTTCAAAGTGGTGGCCATTAGCATCCAGACATTTATTAGTACAGCAAACTGCTGAAATGTATATACATTTTTTTGAGGATTCTGTACATATACTCATATATGCACACACAATGCTAAATGTACACACACAAATACAGACAGATGGTGAGATAAATTATTGTAAGTCCAAGTCCAGTTAAAGTAGTTACTTGTTATGTAACACTATTTTCCACAAAGCCAATAGGCTCATTGTCTATACGGTAAAGTTATCACTCCTATTTTGATATCAACTTACTACAATTTACTGCCTTCATTTGACACTGCATGGTACCAATATCATTTTTTTAAAAATATAAACTGTATGAATAAGTGGTATATAGAAAAATGGACACCTCAATTTCTCTACTGTTATCATAAGCTTTCAAAGAAAACTGTATTAATGAAAAGAGGGGAATCCATTGTTGCTATTACATTTTTTTCCTGAGTCAATGAACAGAGAACTAAAATTTTTTATGGGCAAAGGTAGTTATAAAAGCAAATGATACCAATACTAAATTTAGACAAATGTACAAAAAAACAAAAAAACAAAAAGAAAAATTGTGACAATGGTTAATTTCTCTACAAATACCTCAAATTTTGTAAGGATAAATAACTTGTCCAGAGGTTAAAAGAACAACTCTCAAGCTATAGTGGCTGAGATTAGATATCACTCCATCTATATGACCTCAGGCACATTATCTAACTGCTCTGTGCCTCAGTTTTCTATATAAAATAAGGGTGGGTGTTCAGAGTACATACTTCGAAGAGGTACTGTGAGAAATAAATAAGTTAATTTGGGTAAAGCATTCAGAAGACTACCTTTTATAAAGTATAGATACAGTAAATGTAAGTTATTAATAGCTATAAACTGAGGGACATTTCATTTCTTAAAGACTTATTTTACATGAACAAAACAGTTCTTGAGAAACAAAAGTCAAAGCAACAGAAAAATATTGTAAATGACCTTATTTCCAAAGGAGACGATTACATTTAGCTTTTCCTTCTACAAAGTAATAATAATGAACTTCAAATTTGAAGAGTAGAAACTTAGATATATTAGACATCTCTAATATAAATTGCTCTTTTCAAAAAGATGGTCAACTTGGAGTGGTATTTATATATATCAAAATATCACGAAACATTATGAGTCAAAGATGGGGAGTGAATAACTGCATTACAATGTGTCTTATGGTACATACGGAAAAGTTCCAAATTTTGTCATTGCAGGTTCTCCAAGTACAAAACTAACCAGTAAAGTTTTAATTACAAATGAAACTGGGAATTATATATAAGACTAAATTGCCATATCTTGACTCTGGAATCCAGAAGTGTTTGGAGAATTAGCCAGAAAATGCTTTAACTGCACTACATGGTTTGTAAGACACATAAGAGTATTTATGAAAAGACACCAGTTATATGATGAAGATATAGTCAGGACAATTTCACGCCCAAGGAACAGTGAAATTTCAGCAAAGAAAAATAGAGAAGACTTTCCTAGTGGCAAATCCAGTCAACTGCCAAAAAGGACATACAAAAAAAGCAATCAGATGAAGCATTTTGACATCACTAATACATATAACATATTTCATCCCACTGTATTAGCACATGAGAATTAGCCACTCTTCCACCTAAAAGTTACTAAAATCAATTGAAAGAGCTAATAATACTTGCTCTATGTGGATAGATGATGAATAAAAGTATCTAACAACAAAAACAAGACATGCAGACCGATGGAACAGAACAGGGGACCAGAAACAAACCAAGGCACGTTCAGCTACTTGATCTTTGACAAAGGGGCCAAAATTGGAGGAAAGAGCACCTTTAATAAACGGTGTTAAGAAAACTGTATAAACACAAGCAGAAGACTGAGTTTAGACCCATGCATCTTATCATGCACTGAAAAAAATTTTTTTTTTTTTAAAAACAGAAACAATCTGTAGGAAGATAAAACAAGTAAAACTCTTGAAGACATAGGCACAGGCAAGGACATTCTGAACAGAACCCCAATGGCACAAGAAATAGCACCAAAAATCAACAAACGTGATTATATCAAATTAAAAAGCTTCTGCAGAGAAAAGAAAACAACCAACAGAGTGAAAAGATCACCTACAGAAGGAGTCAAATAACTTTGCCAGTCATTCCTTAGAGGACTAATATCTAGGATACATAATAAAGAACTCAAAAAAATTAGAGCCTCAAAATAAAAGACCAATCAAAAAATGGGCAAGTAAAATGAATAGACATTTCTCAGAAAAAGTTCAAATGGTCAATAAACACATGAAAAAATGTTCAAAATCATTTTTCATTACAGAAATGCAAACTAAAACAACACTGAAATTCCATTTTACTCCAGAATGAATGGCTATCATCAAGAAATCAAATAATAAAAAATGATGGCAAGGCTGTGGCAGGAAAAAGGTACCCTTCTGCATTGTTGGTGGGAATGGAAAGACAGTACAGCTACATACTATGGAAATGAGACCAGCGATTCCTCAAAAAACTAAAACTAGAAATTCCATTTGAAACAGGTATTCCCCTTATGCACCTTCCTGAAACAGTTAACCGCATCACAGAATGGTGATACATGCACACCCATGTTTTTAGCAGCACAATTCATAATAGCTAAATTTTGGAAGCAGCCTCTATGTCCATCAACAGATGAATGGATAAAGAAAATGCATTATTTATATACAATGGAATACTACTCTGCCATAAAGAATAAACATGATCATTCATAGGTAAATGGATATAACTTGAGACCGTCATAATTAAGTGAAATAAACCAGGTACACACGTTTAAATATCATATAGTTCCAGTTATATGTGAAGCCCAAGATATAAATAAAGAGCAAAATAAAAGATAATAGAAAGTAAGGAGACCTTTTTCAAATGGGAAGGGGAATAAAAGATAAAGGGGGAAAGAAGGAAGTGAAAGATTTTAAAAAATAATTGGAAAAAGTGGAGATAGAGCTTTTGCAAATACAAAGGGGTCTGAGGGAAGGAGCAGAGAAGCTAAGGGGAGATTGGGGATGAAAATCAAACCAAGATATGTTATGTACATGTAACAACTCCCCATGATAAATGTAACCATTATGCACTGCAAACATGTACTGTACTAATAAAAACAGACACTAAAAAAATAAAAAAGATCGAAAAAAGAAGGCATTTGACATATCTTTGATATGTAAATATATTCTCCCTCATCTATTGGCATGTGTCCCACTTTCTACTACTCCTTGATACAGTTTTGGTCTGTTATTTAGATATGACTCAACAGACTTAAACCTCTTGCAAAGTGTGTCTAACAAGAAAGCCACTGCTCTTCGACTTTGCTCTCAGAAATAAAATTTTATGATGAACCATCCCTGCATTCCTGGGATGAATCCCACTTATCACGGTGTATAATCTTCCTAATGACTTGCTGCATTCTATTTGCCAGTATTTTATTGAGGATTTTTGCATCTATGTTCATTAGGGAGACTGGCCTGTAATTTTCTTTTTTGGTTGGGTCTTTCTCTGGTTTTGGTATTAGGGTAATACTTGTTTCCAGGAATGAGTTAGGGAGACTTACTTCCCTTTCAATTTCATTGAAGAGTTTGAGGAGCATTGGCATTAAGTCCTCCCTAAATTTCTTGTAGAATTCAGCAGTGAATCCATCAGGAGCTGGCCTTTTCTTTGTTGGTAAGGTTCTGATTACATTTTCAATTTCATTAACCGAAATTGGGTTATTCAGCAGTTTTACATCTTCTTGATTCAGCTTTGGTAATTCATAGGTTTATAGGACTCTGTCCATTTCTTCTGTGTTATCGCAAATCAATAAATGTAATACACCATATCAACGGGGCCAAGGACAAGAACCACATGATCATTTCAACAGATGCAGAAAAAGCTTTTGACAAAATCCAACACCCATTCATGATTAAAAACCCTACAGAAAATCGGTATAGATGGTCTCTACCTCAACATGATAAAAGTCATATATCATAAACCAACAGCCAACATCTTCCTAAATAGACAAAAACTGAAAACTTTCAACCTAAAATCAGGAACAAGACAAGGACGTCAATCATCACCACTCCTATTCAATATATTTCTGGAAATTCTAGCCAGAGCAATTAGACAAGAGAAAGAAATACAGGGAATAAGGATAGGAAAGGAAGAAGTAAAATTATCATTATTTGCAGATGATATGATACTCTACATAGAAGACCGCCAAAAATTCACTAAAAGACTTCTAGATGTAATAACCAAATTCAGTAATGTTGTTGGATACAAGGTCAACACTCAAAAATCAATAGCAATCCTGTACACAAACAACAAAGTCACTAAGAGAGAAATAAGGGAAACCACACCCTTCACTAACAGCCAAAAAAATGAAATACTTAGGAATCAATCTAACGAAGGAAGTAAAAGATCTATACAGTGAAAATTACATTACTCTGAAAAAGGAAATCGAAGAGGATTTCAGAAAATGGAAAGATATTCCCTGTTCATGGGTAGGAAGAACAAACATCGTGAAAATGGCCATTCTCCCAAAATTATTATACAGATTTAATGTAATCCCAATCAAAATACCACTTGCATACCTCACAGAGCCAGAGAGAGCATTCCTGAAATTCATCTGGAACCAGAAGAGACCTAGCATAGCAAAGGCAATTCTGGGCAACAAAGGGAAGGAAGGAGGCATCACAATCCCCAACTTGAAACTATACTACCAAGCTACTGTGATAAAATCAGCATAGTACTGGAATCAAAACAGACCTGAAGATCAATGGAATAGATTAGAAGACACAGCCACAACTACAAACACACTCAGCCACCTCATCTTTGACAAAGGGGCCAAACATGTACATTGGAAGAAAGATAGCCTCTTCAACAAATGGTGCTGGAAAAACTGGCTTTCTATATGCCGTAAACTAAAACTAGATCCATGCCTATCACCATGCACTAAAACAAAGTCAAAATGGATCAAAGATCTGAATATTAAAACAGAGGCACTAAACTTGCTAGAAGACAAAGTAGGTAAAAATGTTGATGACGTAGGAGTAGGCAGAGAGTTCATGAACAGAAATCAAATTGCATGGGAAACACTTTCCAGAATCAACACCTGGGATCTCATCTTACTAAAAAGTTTTTGCATGTCAAAGGAAACCTCCAACAGAGTGAAAAGAAAACCCACCAACTGGGAAAATATCTTAGCCAATTGTCCATCAGACAAAGGACTTCTTTCTAAAACATATAAAGAATTAAAAGAAATCATGCCCTTAAAATCCAAAAATGGGCATCTGAGATGAATACTTCTCAGAGAAAGAAATACAAATGGCAAATAGATATATGAAAAAATGTTCAACATCAATGATCATTAGGTGTATTGGGTGATATACTATGTCCCCCCAAGTCCTCATATACTTTTGATGGGGCTGAGTTACTGGTTTGTTATTGGTTTGTTGTCTGGCATGGGGATTGGCAATGTGAGTGCTGCACCCGCCCAGGGGTGGAGCCGACATACAGCGTAAAGGAGGCAGGTCTTCCCCTTCCTTGTTTCTACCCTCGCTTGCCAGTGCCTTGCTGCTTGCAGCCGCCATGAATGGTTGCCCCACCATGCCATGCTGCCTTGGAGCCAACTAAGTACGGACTGAAACTCCTGAGAAACTGTAAGAAATAAACCTTTCCTTCCCTAATTTTGGGCGTCAGGTATTTTGTCTCAGCAATGAGCGAAAAAGTAACCAAGACATTTGGGAAATGCAAATTAAAACAACACAGAGATTCCATCTCACTCCAGAAAGAATGGCCAAGATTAAAAAATCAACCAACAACAAATGCTGGAGGGGCTGTGCGGAAAAAGGAACACTTTTCCACTGTTGGTGCAACCACTGTGAAAATCAGTGTGGAGATTCCTCAAGAAGCTAGGATTAGAGATCCCATTTGACCCAGCTATCCTGCTTCTGGGCATTTTCCCAGAAGAACTGAAAACATCATACCACAGTGATATTTGTCCACCCTTGTTTATAGCAACCCAATTTGTAATAGCCAAATCCTGGAAACAACCCAAGTGCCCATCAATCAAAGAATGGATAAAAAAGATGCGGTATTTTTATATAATGGAGTACTACTCAGCTATCAAAAAAGATTGCATTGAGACTTTTATAAGTAAATGGACACGATTTGAGACCATACTCATAAGTGAGATAAATCAAACCCATGTGTAAATACTGTATTGTCTCCCCAGTGTAAGAAACTGAAAAAATATATATGATCCAAAATCTACAATAAATACTGTGTAAGGGTAAAGAACTGCTCAAAGAGCAAAAGAAATTGGGCAACGGAAAAGGAGGAAAGAAGGAAGGGAAAAGGAAAGACATAAATCTGTATATATGTATATGTAAGATAACTAAAATGACTATACTGCTAAATGTATTAGTTATTGAGAAAGATTAGTTAATACTCATGATTAGATCAATGCTGCATGTCTATCTCTGTTAATGTAAACAGCCGTGTTGAAGGTAACGATATGCAATATTGCAACCACTATCAAAGAATGGATAAAAAAGATGTGGTATTTTTATACAATGGAGTACTACTCAGCTATCAAAAGACTGCATTGAGACTTTTATAAGTAAAGTTCCTATCATTGTTTTGTAAACCTATAATGTTACTGTCGTACTTTTGCTGTTGTCATCGGTTTATCTCTTTTGCTTTTTGTCTTTTCTTATATGTGTCTTTTCTCTTAAATAAAAAAAAGAGGAAATAAAATTTTAAAAAGCCTCATGCTCATGAAAGATCAAAGCATAACTTCATGTGTTTACTCAATATGTGAAGTAGAGAAGCACTGCATTACCTGATGATGAGCTGTCCTTGCTGCTCATCCAACTCAGAAGGAGCTACAGTCAAATAGTGAACAGTAGACTGTGGTCTGAACTGACTATGGCTTACAGCCAGGAAACTGTCTTCTTCAATCCAGGTGAGAAGGGTGAGGTTCAGTGGGTTTACTTCTTGATCTTCAACATTCTCAAACTGAATTCTGTTTTAAATGTTTTAAAAAAAAATCCAGTATATGAATAAAACTTTAAAATCACTGAACCTTTAAAATCTTTCCTGATTAAGAATGAACCACATAGTATATGCTCATCTCCTAATTATTTGAAGAAACAAAACCTGAGCTAAATACTAGACAAAACCAAAAATACTGATTGTCTGGCTTAAGAATTTTTCTTTGTA
The DNA here is from genome assembly GCA_004363535.1 of Dasyprocta punctata. Classification (NCBI taxonomy): domain Eukaryota; kingdom Metazoa; phylum Chordata; class Mammalia; order Rodentia; family Dasyproctidae; genus Dasyprocta; species Dasyprocta punctata. The sequence goes on along the minus strand of RJWM01003063.1, from coordinate 60,523 downwards.
TTTATTTTAAACTAAGTTTCTCATGGCTTGGGATCTTTAGAGTTGAAGCAAACATTTCAGGAAAATGATTGTACAAAAAAATTACTTGTCCCATGCTTTTCACTATGACCACTTACCCACACTCAAACCAGATGCCAGTAGCTACCTGGTTCTCAGTAAAATAGGCTCTTTCTAGGGACCTAACATTGAAGTGACTGACCAGCTTGAGAGATGGTTTCTGTGTATTCACTGCCTTGTTTAGGGAGCATTTATCCATCAGGGCACTGTTTTTCCCACCTCATATCTGAACCCACACAGGCTACTTCTAGCCTTTTATATCCAATGACAAATCCTTAGCTCCCACTGATGAAGCAGGTCATACCATGATCTTCCTATTCAACCAGCTCTTCCCTAACTTGATCTCTCTACAGAGTACTCTCTAAATAAAATCATTTCCACCTCTGGTTTTCACCAATGCTCTCCTAGTCCTTTCCAATCTAAAACTAATCCTTTGTGCAACAATCAAGTGAAGTATTCACATCATTCATGAAATCTCTGGATGACTTACTTATTCCTGTTAATTTTTTAAAAAATAAAACTATATTCTAAGCTGGCTCATCTTTTCTAATTTGCCTTATATTTATCCTTTAGTAGTTTCAAATCTATGTGCTAAAGTTCGGATCTGGAATGTTCCCCAAAGGTCCATGAGTTAAAGGGTCCTTAGCCCATGGCACTATTGGGAGGCAGTGGCTCCCTTAAGAGGTAGAGCTTATTGGGTGATCTTAGGTCACCGGCATAATGACCCTGAAGAGGACTTCGGCATCCTGGTCTCTTTCACTTCCTTTTCCACATCTGGCCATAAGGTGAACATGTCTCCTCCACTATGGTCAACTGCCACGAAGTAGTGTTACCATAGCCCAAAGTAATGGGGCCAACTGATTATGGACTGAAATTCACCTCCAAAACTGTGAGCCAGAATAAACTCTTCTTCTCTATAAGTTTACTTATGTCAGGTTTTTGTTATAGCGATGTAAAGCTAACATACTGTAACAAAAAATAGGCAAGCAAATATTCTTTAAAAAGTATTAAACATTATATAAGCAATCCCCAACTCATATGTAGGCTCTGTACTTACATATTTATTCATTTTTGTTAATTGTTATACTAGATTATTTCTATTAATTTACTAATAGACACTCTCAGCAGGCAGAGTAGTTCAATAATTAAGAACATATCAGGTTCATAACCCTGGCCAAGATACCTATCTTCTAACTTCGTCTTTTCATCTGTAAGCATTTTGCAAATACCCAGTTGTCTGTTGTACTGTTTCAATGAAGAAAAAAAATACATTCTGATTTGTCTGAGAGCTTCAACATACAAGTCCAAAGCTTCACTAACTCATCCATATATTAACTTTTGCATTCATTTTTATATGAGGATGCAAATCTGCCTATAACCTTCACCTCTTATCCTTCCTGTGCGATTCTCCCTGGATAGACCAGGGCTATTTAGATCTAGGGAGTGGGTTCTGACTGGTTTATGACTCTCATTTCCTTGCTACCCACTTGAATAATACAGAGCACTTGGATAAACTGAGTAGCCTCCCCAACCTGGATCAAAAACCAGGGCCTGGCTGCTATATCCACTTCTTGTTCCACTCAGCAACAGGCAGAGAATATTAGGCAGTTGACTTTAGAAAAAGGCTGATTCTGTTCCCAGAGGCCCCAAATAATTAAGAACCTACGTGTATTTCTTTTCCAAATGAGGTGTTCTAAGCGGAACTTTAAATCCATTCCCACCCACAGCTCCCAGTTTCACTGTGGGGTCCACACTTGGACTATCACCTAGAAAACAAGAATGCAAATATTACCACTGTAAACTATAAGTCATTTTCCTGATACTAAGAGGATGGAGGTCCTACAATTAATTAGTTCTAGAAGGTAATTAAAGTAAATAAAACAATCTAGAAAATAGTCATATGTCAACTTTACTTTTTTTTTTTTTTGGTACCAGGAATTGAACTCAGGACCTTGTGCTTGCCAGGCAAGCGCTGTGCCACTGAGCTAAACTGCCAGCCTCAATCAATTTCTTTATTAAATCTCTGTATATCTTTGAGACTTAACTAAAACCTGTGAGCTGTTACTATCAGGTCAGGCACAACCCTTATCAATAAAGGCCACAAGAGCAAGACCAGGTGAAGGGCCTACCTTCTCACTCAGGGTTATTTCTTTCACTGTTCTACAACCATCTATCAGTTATCTCAATCCTCTGAAATCCTTAGCACTCGTTAAAGACATTTTTCTTTCTACTTTGGATTCGGTGTACTCACAGTAAGCAAGGCAATTCTTTAAAAAATTCAGAAAATCAGGGTATAGTAATGCATGCTTATTATCACTGCTACACAGGGGGCTGAGGCAGGAGATGTCTAGTGTGAGGTGAGCCTGGGACACTTAGTGAGAAATCAGATCTTATCTCAAAATAAAAAATAAAATATGCTGGGGATGTCATTCCATGGTATAGTACTTGCCTAGCATACATAAACTCTTGGTTACAATCCTCAGTACCAAAACAAAAACAAACAAAAATTACTCAGGACACTGCACTTCTCTGTTCCCAAGCTTTCTAGTTCACTCAGAGTAAAAGCCTTCACGGCCCTGTAAAAGCTGTTCCCTATCACCTCTAGGACTCCAAGCACCAATCTCCCTGCATTTCCCCTGGTGCAGCCACCATGAATTCCTGGCTGTTTCCTAAACACAACAGACATCTTCACAGTTACTTTTTTTTCTGCTCTGAATGCTCTAGCCCTATATGTTCACATGGCTCATACTGATTCTCACCAGGTCTCTGCTTAAACATTATTTTCAAGAGATGCCTTCCCTGATCACCCTAGATATAAAAGCCATGTTCCCCTAGTAGGTCCTCATCCTCAAGCTCTCCCTGTATCCCATTTTACTTAATTTTTCTCCACAGCACTTAAAAAATGATAGATTATATTGTCTTGATAATGAACACATTATCATTATTTTTTAAAAAGCAATTTTTAAAATCTGAAGAATTGTAACAGCACACTAAACTCAGAGATATTGATACTGTGTCTAAATAGGATTCAGGTGGACAATAGGCTGTTGACTTAGCAGAAAAGCTGATGTAAAAGCAGGGAATGTTAGTATGAATTAATTATTTTAATTATTCTCTCCCATCAGCTACCTAGGCTTTTTCTGATTAAAAATTTAAAGGGCATTTGAAACAAGGCTATCATTTCCATACACCAATTCACTTTATGACATGAGCATAAAGCTCACAAATAAAAAAATTCAGATATTCCAGTACATCAGGAAAGCAACAGGAACTAAGCAGTAGCATTGTGAAAAGACAACTAAAATAGGAACTGGAACTCTTATGTGACGTTCTTACCTGTTCTTGCTCAAGCACAGGGCAAACCCTTTGGCACTGTGTGCCCTCACCCACAAAGTAGGAAAAGCCATCTCTGACATGGTTTCAGCAGAGGTGTTAGACCAACCAAAACTGTGTAAGGCAATGAAAGCAGTAAAGCATGTCAAAGATGTAGTGAGATCCTATGTTATTTCTAGGGCTGAATGTTATTAAGTAACTGACTCTTCAGATTCAGTAAGGCAAAAGGAAATGCTTAGAGTAGGATTCAGAAAAAACAAAGTAATGCAAGCAAATTAAGTGTCATAATACTGAGAACAATTGCAGACTTCAAAAGTTTTTGAAATATATAAAAATCAAACTACAATTTGCTTTTGTGTAGAAGTCCAAGGGAACAAATTGAGAAAATCTTGAAAACAGTGTTTTAACATACCACATTTATACACAGAAATCTGGTTACTGGCATCCAGGACAGCAAGGTCATTACTCTTTTTAGGGTGTGCAGAGAATGTGACTTGATTCACTGGATGAGGAAACAGCAGGTAGTACGTGCACATGGGAGGCGGAATCACAGTCTGCCGGAAGACTGTCACCAACACCTTATCTACACATGAAACAGAAATCAATTAGACATCCAATACGTGAAACAGGTACAGTATACCCCAACTTATGAACCAGTTCCATTTTGGGAGAATGTCTATAACCTGGGTTCATTTGTAAGTCCAACAAAGTGAGTCTTATACACCTTTGACACAAACATAACCAAACGTACACACACAAAGATACAGTAAGTCCCTGACTGCAATGTACTATTGTACGCTATCACACTGTACAGTAAGTACACAGCAGCATAACTGTGACAACATCCAGCAGATGCGTGAGTCGCTTTCAGGATTTGTTCACATCTACAAATGTTCTTAATACGAGGTCTGTTCATATCTTTGAAACTGCAACTTGAATGTCTTTCAGCTAGGGACTTACTACATCTAAATATCACCGTACTTTTGAGTAGTAATGATGGCAGAAAATATAAATCGATTCTTGAAAATGAATTTTGGTATTTCTCTTATGAATAAGCTTAAAAACAGTATGGAGAGGGAGGGAAGTGTCACAGACACTTTAGGTATCTGGCTATTGTCACTGCCAGGCTCATAGTGGTCCACCTATGAACTTGAAGTTTTGGGTACAAGGCCAAGAGATCAGAGCTCTGGTTTTAAACCTTGCTCTGTGGCCAAGACAGACTAAAGCAAGGAAATCAATACTTTGAAAATTCCTTTATTGTTTTTTTTTTTTGAGATAGGGTCTTGGCTCTGTAATTCAGGTTGGCCTTAACCTTGCTATGAACCCCACTCTCCCCAAGATGGCCTTGAACTTGCAGCAATCCTCCTGCCTTAGCGTCCCAAGTGCTGGGATCACAGGTGTGTGCCATCATACCCAGTCAATGCTTTGAAAATTCTTAAGGACTTTCCTATGTGTGGATTTGATAACAACACAGAATTCAGTATATAATATATGATTGCAAAATCAGTATTACGACCACTACATAAAACAGGAGTTAGTATAACAACTCATATTGTTATCTTAGAAGCAAGAGTCCTATATACTATCAGCATAAATAAACTGGGTGACTACTTGATTCACCAATCCAGCGCCCCCCTCCACAAAAAAACCCTCACCTAATCCTAAAACACCAACCTATACAGACTTCTATGAAATAGACTGAACATCCTAGAGAGACGATTTGCAAATGTTTATACCAGAAAACAAAGCAATGTAAGTGGAGGGTTACAAGGTTCAATATAAGTCTGTCAGAGTAGACACAAAGCTAGCATAGCCAAACCCACAATATTCTGTTGCTGACTTCTCTACAAAAGGTCAAAATTTTTAAAGTCTTCAGAGACCAGATCAATAAATACATGAAGCCCCTTGATATAGTACAACAAGGAAATGGTGGTATGGCGGGTCATGATGTTCTCAGGAGAACATATATCCCACCTGGCATTCCCAGTCTGTCAAACACAAAACAAATAAGCAAAAATACACCAAATAACTAAAACACAGACTTCCTCACTATTCTGGTCAAATACCACATTTGAAGGTCCTAGACTTAGGACCCCTTAAAGGCTCATGGACACATTCCCCAGCAGCTTACTTCCATCAATGACAGCCACATTTGCCAAGTCACTTGAATTATCTCCTGAGCTCCGGTCAGTCGTCCAGTGCCAGTCATAGCAGAGGTAATGCCAGCCCTGACAGAGAACATGCAGCCGGTATGGGATTGCTGGGTCCCACATCAGAGACACAATCCTGTTCTTCACACTGGTGCTGAAGGGCAGACTTTGTTTGAGATACCAGTGATAGTTTCCAACAGTCCAGAGCTGAACTATACAGAAAACAAAAGCAAGGTCTTCAGAGGCCAGGCAGACTTTATTCCACTGGCTATTGGATATAGCAGCAGTTTTGTCTTTTTTCAAGTAATCGTTTCTCCTCATTAAAATAATAATGTAATAATAACAACAGTAATAGTAATAATAATGGTTAAAAGATAGTTTTCCATGGAAATAAAATGCCAAGTATCAATAAGTTCAGAAGTATATGGTTTTTACCTCTACATTCAAACTTTAAGAACATGAAAGGAAGTTACTAGAACAAGGCAGGGTTTTACTAAAGTTTTCTTCATGACTGTTTGGAAAAAACTTGACAATCAGACAGTCACTACAGTCATATATCATTTAACAACAGGTATACATTCTGCAAAACACATTAGTAGTTTTTTTTGTTTTGTTTTTTGTTGTTTTCGGCACCGGGGATTGAACTCACAACCTCACGCCTGTCAGACAGGCACTTAAGTCACTGAGCCAAACTCCCGGCCCTGGTTTTTTTGAGGCAGGGTCGCACTGTGTAGCCCAAGCCAGCCTCGAACTCACAACGCTCCTCCTACCTCAGCCTCCTGAGTGCTGGGATTAAAGGCATGTACCCAGTTCTAGTAGGAGATTTTATTGCTGTGTGAGCTTTATAAAATATACTTACACCAAATAGACGGTTATGATGTTCTAGGTGATATAATCTTATGGGACAAAAATTAAATATGTGGTCTGTGCTTGACTAAAATATCATGTGGTACATAACTGTGTTATAACACTCAAACTAAGATCTGGACTAGCATCGCCATGTTGAATTAGTCTTTCAGTTGCTTTTCTTCAAAATACCAGGCTATCTGGTATTAACTATGAATCAGTTGTCCAAAGACAAGCATACATGCAAGTATCCCTTTTAACATGCATTGAAAGAGTAAGATCTTGCATGTCAAAACCACGTTTTATTAAAACAGATGACACACACAAATTAAAATCTTATAGTAATATACTTGCTCACTGATTCTAGTTTCGTGAGCACAACAAATTAACCAAGCTATAACAATACTTCTATGTAGTCATGAGTTGGTAAATGAAATTGCAGGCTCATGCTCCATGAAGACAGAAGTTGTGCCTATTCTTATGCAATATTTTATCCTTAGCACATCACAGTGCCATCCCTTGACACACTAGCTAAAAAGTGATTCTTAATTGTGGGTCCAAGTAAAAATCACCAGGGAGTGTGTTTTTATTTTTAATTTTGTGAGTTCCTGAGTTCAATTCCCAATGCTGCCAAAAAGAATTAACTAATTATTAATGTATAGCTCCTATCCCAGCACACTGAATCCAACTTTGAAATGAAGCCTCAGTATCAATATTTTTCCAAAGATGCAGCCAGGATTGAAACAATTATGCTGAATGAATCGATAAGTATATTCGTAACATTCCAGTTAAAAGGTTCCACTCATTAGAATTTGAAAGTCATGCCTGGTGTGGTGGCACACGCCTTTAATCCCAGCACTCGGGAGGCTGAGGCAGGTGGAGCTTTGTGAGTTCCAGGCTGGCTTGGGCTACAATGTGAGCAAGGCCGGCCTGAACTACATAGTGTGATCCTGCCTCGAAAAAAGTAGGGCCAGGAGTCTGGCTCAGTGGCTTAAGCTCCTGCCTGGCAGGCAAGGGTTGTGAGTTTGATCCCTGGTACTGACAAAAACAACAAACAAACAAAAAAAAAAATTGAAAGTCACTTAAAAAATAAGCAGAAAGAGTTACAAACAAGGATACTGAATATATTACTGTTGATAATAATGAAAAATTAAATGCCTAACAACAAGAGATTTAATAAACTGGTACAAAAGATTACACAACAATTTAAAATGGTGCAGATACACATCTGAAATGAAAACACACATGTGACAGAATGTCAAAGTAAGTTATAAGCTGTGTTATATGCATGCAATAACTCCCTATGATGAATGCAATCATTACCTACTACTGACATAATAAACTTTTTAAATAAAAAAATTTTCAGAAAGCAAGTTACAAGCATGTATCATTACCTGTACTTTTAACAAAAATGAGATCACAGTTATACTGATATACACATAAATGTAGAAAATAAGAATATTTTAATAATGATTAAAAAATAGTGATTATTACTGATATTATGGATTGTATCCATATGTCCTTCCAAAGCCTCATGCAGTCACAGGTGGGTCTTTTCAGAGATGGCTGGATCTAGGGTGTGTGATACTGGGATAATGGGAATGTGATAACTAAATTAGTCCACTGACTGGTTTGGCATAGTTCTAGGTATGAACAATGGGAAGGCTCACCCTGGGCATGGGTAGTACCACCCAAAGGGTGGGTAGCCTGGAAGGGATAAAAGGGAGAGGCAAGCTGCTGCTTCATGATTTCACTGCTTGCTGTCTTCTGCCTGCCATGAACCGGTGCTCCTCTGCAGTGCCACCCTATTTTGGAGCCAGTCAACTATGAACTGAAACCTCTACAAACTGAGCTACAATAAACCTTTCCTCCTTTAATTTTGGTTGTCAGGTATATTGTCTCAGTGAGAAAACTAAGACAGCTGCGTATTAGATTATAGAAATTTTTCCTTCTTTTTACTTTCCAGTGTTTTTATACATTATTTAATACTTAAAGCATACTTATACATTTAAAAAGCTTTACAAAAGATTCTTAGCCCAATCTAAACCCCCTCACTTCCACGGTATTCCTTTGGTTAGCATTCTGATTGTCTGCAGCAACAACATCCAAGAAGAAAAAGCACTAATGACTTGCAATGCTTAATTTCACATGTCAGCTTGGCTAGGCTACTGTGCCTTGGTCAAACACTAGTGTAAATGTTGCTGTGACAGTTCTTTATAGTGTGATTAACATAGTTGACTCTAAAGGGAGGAATTCTGCTTTAAAACTATAACATAAAAATCTCTCGTGGGTTCCAGCCTAGTAACCTGCCCTATGAACTTCCAACTTGACCTCTGCTACAAGTGCATGCATATCTTTCTGACCAGTCCCCACAATATGCTACTGGTTCTGCTTCTCTAGAGAACCCTGACTGATACATGGCTGAACCCACAAATGATCAAACCAACCCATTTCCCCATCTGCATCTACCCACTTCAGCTTCTTTGAATCTACTAAAGGACAAACAGAAGGGATGAAGGAAATCCCACACTCTTCCATTTTCAAATATATTTTATGAAGCATAAGCCAAGATACTACAGCTGTCTTACCATAGGTTTTCAAAGCAGAATTTTCTTCCCTCTGAAGGTCTTCCAGCCAAACAGCAAGCACAGAGGAATCTGCATTCCAGAGCAAGCCATTTACCTAACAGGGAAAAAAAAAAAAAACAGTCATTTGGGAAAAAGTCATTGATCTTTAGCTATGCAATTACTTAAACTAGTTGAACTTCCTGCTCTCAAAAACCAAATAATCACAGACTACTTGAGCTAACCTGTAGCCATGTTAACAAAAAGTTGTTAAATCTTTGAAATATGTCATTATATATAAAGGACTTAAAAATGTATTACATTTAAGGATTAAAACACACCTAACAAACTTAACCAAATGCAAGGTTAGCATTTTTAGACAGTTGTGGAAATTGAACACAAACTGGGCATTACACAGTACTAAGGTATGGTGTAATAACACAGTCAGGTATTCTAAAGAAAAATGAGTGTTAAAGTTTTACATAATTAAAGATTATCATTTGATATTTTTTCACTTCAGCAGGATTTCAAAGGTATTCAAGCTGCTTCAGATTTAAATGTTCAAAGTGAAAAATGTCCTGATCACTGAAAAAATTATGGTTGTCAAAATAAACAATAAAAACTAATATTCTATTTTCTTTACCCACAATGGTGAAGAAATGCTACTTCTCATCTACAAAATCTACAAAAAACAATTTCTCCTTTAAGAAAAAAACGCAGTTACAAAGGCCAACATTTTACTATCTACTCTGGTGTGTGTATTTACACATCCCTATCAAATATAAATCTCTGTAGCTCAGGACAGTCTTTAAAGTTGATAGCAAACAACTCAGACCCTTACCTTAACCTCATCCTTGAGGAAGGGAAGCATAAAGTTACCATGAAGAAGTCCATTTTTCTCAAAAAACACAACATCCTGCTGATTGGGTTTATCTTGTGTAGAGGCAATCAAACTGCCTGAGGGTCTGAAAGCAAACTCAAGAGTGTTAAAATATCCAATGCTCATCTGGCTGGTTGAAAAACAAAGTGAAATTCAGAAAAGATTTTTTTCCCAGCAACAATAAATTAATAAAAATCTTCAACCAAGCAAGTTTCAAGTCCCACGTATCTCTTCTCTCTTGGCAAGCTCTTTGTCTAGGCTGGGGCTCCATCTGCTCAGAGGAAAGAGTGCCTTTTCCTAACTTGTGCAAAGGCTCCACTTGCCCACAAAACCTTACAGGCTTAAATTGCACTTGGATGACATGTTTAAAATCAATAAATTTTTGAAACAATCCAAGTATAAGATCCTAAGAATCATGATTTCTCTTTCAATAATTATATAACTTCAGCAAAAATTCTATATTCAGGCAGGTACTTTTTTTTCCTTTTTCGTCTTTTTGAGACAGGGTTTCACTATGCAGTTCAAGCTGGCCTTGAACTCACAGTAATCCTCCTGCCTCAGCCTCCTAAGTGCTGGGATTACAGGCACATGCCACCACATCTGGCTTCTGTCTAGAATTTTAATTCAAACACAGTTCTCCTTTTCCTCTGCCAGTCAAATATTACTAGAAAATAAGAAGTCTGAAACCCAAAAATCTAGTAGTTTTGCATAACCAGATGCTAAGACAAGAGGTATTTCTTTATCTGTAGGAATACTATGCTAAGGAGCTGAATGGATGGAGGGAGCCCAACCCCTCTAAGTTCCTCAGCAAGCTGATGCCCTGCAGTATGAATTCACACAGAGGAAGAAAGCTCTTTTCCTAGTTTTCACATGAGTTCCATTTGTCCTGTGGAGTCACACAGACCAGCACTTCCCACATAAGTACCTTTTTCTGTTTTCCACAATGGCTTCATAAAGGCCCTGCGTATACCCCTAACCTTTTAAGAATTAGGAATGCAAAATGTGTGAGACCGTACAGTGATGACATCTGTGAAGAAGCCTAGAAGCTACAATTCAAATTGAAGTCATATTCCAGAGAAGGAAGGGAGAGAAAAAGAGAGAGACAGCCAAATAAAGCAAATATCCTGTGTTATATAAACGTTCAAATTCAATGGCAACACCACTGCCGCCCCTCCTTCTTCCAAGGCCTTCTCCAAAGAAGTCCCAAGGTTTCCTCTCCCACTTACTTCCAGGCCAGGGATGGTCCCAGTCCTGCCACAGGCTCACTGGTCGAATGCAAAGCAAACTCCCGGTTCCATACTCTGACCTTCCGAGCTCCTGTGCAAGAGGTGAATCAAATGTACTTACGACATGTATTCTGAAGTCACAGCTTTACAAGCTCTTTCCTTATAAATAAAATTGTCATGAATTTACAAAGTCAGTCAGATTAATCTTGTTAAAAACTTGTATTCACCAAGTGAGAGCTAGAGTAGAGGTCTAGTGAGGGCTCATAATTTTTAACTCTAAATTCATGTATCATCTAAAATAACACACCTTTATCTCTTCTGTGTAATTAATATTCTTCTCACAGGAAAAAAAAAAAAACACAAAAAAGACTTTCCAGAATCTTAACCAGGTTTTAAAAAACTGTAATTGCAATTTATTTCCATACCTGTTTCTGGACAAACAACACTCACAGCAAAAAACTGTCCATCGCCACGCCAGGTGACTTGTGGTCTGTGGTCATCCCAGAGCAAAGCAGACTCATGCTAAAGAGACAAAGAAATACTAATATTACTTGGGAGACTTTAGATGGCCCAGAATCAAACAAGCCTCAGCCATTAAATATATACCTTTTTAATGAGGCTGAACCTATCTAGGAAACTATTTTCACAGAGTCCTCAGGAACTCTATCTAGAAGAGCTCTTAGAGCTAGAAATCACCAAGAAAAAAGAATGTCAAACAAAAATCCTTCTTTAGTATAAAAGAGCTACAGATTTATCTATTAAATATACTGAGCTAAGGAACTTATTGGACAATTATATAAGGAAATAAACGCTCTATTCACTTGAATTTAACAGGATAGTTTGGTGTCATTATTGTTTAAGCCTCATAAGGTTCAGCAGTGTAAAGACGGGGGAGATGGGCATGACAGTGCACACCAGTAATCTTAGCACTTCCGGACTGAGGCAGGACAATCACAAGTTCAATTAGCCTGGGTAACTTAATAAGCCCCTGGCTCAAAAGTAAAAGCACTGGGGTTACACAGCTCAGTGTGAAGAAAAAGATGAGAGGAAGGAGAATATGGAAGTGCCACAGAAATAGCAAGCAAGAACAAACAAGGATGAAAACATTCTGCATTCCACAAACCACGATAAATAAAGGTCTCCGGTACGTTTTACATCACCATCTGGAGGCCTTGAAAATCAGCAGCCAACTCGGCAGGTGGGAGACAAATGACCACCACAGAAGTCTAGTGACAGGCTAAGCAGAATGTCACTAATTCTAGTTTATGTAACAGGAAATATACAGAAAGTCTAACAAGATTCATTCTCAATAGAACTGTTCTACAGTATACACCACAAACTTCTACTAGGGAAGGGTTAAGGGCTGAAATCGGTTATACAAAATATACTTGGATGTAACAAAATATGTAAATATATTGCAAGTTCATTTGTCCTAGAAATTTCTACATATAGTTAGTTGTGCTTCTACTTGTTTGGGCACAAAATTTGATATGAGCCCCACTTCCTTTTTCTCTGACCAACACCTGATCTGTATTAATAAATCCTATACCTCTTCCTTCAAAATGCATCCTGAATTAAACCACTTTTCATCACCTCTCCATTCTCTCCTTTTTCTTCCCTTAATCAACAATGGTTTACTGAAAAACTGTCCCACATTCACTCATATTCCTTATCCCACTGAATACGACAGCCAGAATGATCCACTGAAAACATAAATCAGAACTTGTTGCTTTGTGAAAAGCCTCCAATGATGCCCTATGTCAACAGGAGTAAAAGCAGAAGTAGTAGTACTGAGCTGCAAGTAAACCACCTCATCAGTGACTTCATACCTTATCATTCTCCATTCCCCAAGGACACGATGGCCTCCTTTCTAGTCCCTCAATACTCCAGAAACTAACAACTTTCAAGTCTTTAGTTCTGGTTGTTCCCTCTGGCTGGAATGTTCTTCCTTGGCTATTCACAGGGCTCACTCACTCATTTCCTCTGGGTCCACAATCACTTAGCACCTTCTTAATGTGCCCCTCCCTGACTTGCCTCCTCTGTGTAGTCTGGCACTGCTGATTCTGTTTTACCTTCCTCCATGGCATTTTCACCACCCGGCATATTAGACTTTGACATTACTTTACTATTTGCACACGCAAATAGAATGCACACTCTACTATGGTACAGATTCTGTTCCCTACTATATATTCAGTACCTCTAACAGAACCTGACACAGGTAGGCACTCAATAAATGCTTTTATTTATTTATTTATTTTTTTTTTTGCAGCACCGGGGATCGAACTCACAACCTCGCGCCTGACACACAGACACTTAAGCCGCTGAGCCAAACTCCCAGCCCTAATAAATGCTTTTAAATGAATCAATGATCAATCTTCTTCTTCATTTTTGGTTTTTTGAGACAGTCTGACCACATAGCACACTCAAACCTGAAGCAATCTTCCTGCCTCAGCCTCCCAAGTGCTGAATTATAGGTGCCACCATGTCTGGCTAATTTTAGAAAAGAGCTGCAAACAACATATAATGCAACCTCCAAACTCAGGGTTACAGGGCACTAGAAGAGCACAGACAGACAATAATCTGAGGGCTGGAGTCACAACCAAAGCGTTCCCATCAGTATTTGCATTTGACTAATCCATAGACTTATTTCTTTTGAGACGGGGTCTCACTACACTCCCACCTCATCCTCCAGAGTAACTGTAACTACAAGGCAAGTGCCATGGCATCCAGCATCATCTATGGATCTTTGTTTTGTTTTGCAAAGGTAACTGCGAACTTCCAAACCAAGACCAAGCTCTGGAGAGCCATTAGAAAAACATCATAAATAAAAGGTAGAGTAGTCTACTGGATAATATATTAGATATCAGAATGTATTTTTATTTCCTCCATTATCTGAATCATTTTATTTATTTTTTATTTTTTTATTTTTTTTATGCGGCACTGGGGATTGAACTCACAACCTTACGCCTGCCAGGGCAGGCGCTTAAGCCGCTTACCCAAACTCCCCAGCCCTGGTTTTTTGAGGCAGGGTCGCACTATGTAGCTCAGGCCGGCCTTGCGCTCGCGTTGTAGCCCAAGCTGGCCTCGAACTCACAACACTCCACCTACCTCAGCCTCCCGAGTGCTGGGATTAAAGGCTGAATCATTTTATTAATAAATGTAATGTTGGCACCAGTAGGTAACTCTCACTCTCATGGAGTAAAACATCTGCTCCTGAGCATATCAGAGTATGACAAGCCGCCTTATTTTCAATTCTATTATAGGGTCGCTTAAAGTACTATTTTTTAACAACTTTATTGGGACATAATTTATACATCATAAGGCTAACACATTTGAAGTACTGTATACAATTCAATGTTTTTAAACTGTATCTTCAAAGCTGAGTAACCATCACCATAATCTAAATTCTTAACATTTTCATCATCTCAAGAAACTTCACACCTATTTGCAGTTCTTTTCTCCCTGCACCCACGCTCCCAGTCCAAGGCAATCATTAATCTACTTTCTGTCTACAAATTTATCTATTCTGGGCATCTTATATATATATATACATATATATATATGATCGACTACATTAGATTCAAAAGCATTATCTTGGGTCAACAAGACACTAATATTTAAGGCTTAAAATTTTCTAATCTATCAAGAAGGAAAACAAAGAATTTCACCCAAAAGGAAAAATCAGAAAAAAAAAAATTTTAAAAAAGAACAATACCTACATCTGGAGGAGAAAGTATGCATGTGAATGATGAGCAGCAAATGAAGGACAGTAGCGCTCTTTGGAGAAGACAAGAAAAGGCATCAGGACACGGTATGTAGGGTGGGTATTTCATTTCTATTTGTGATATTTTATATTCTAAACTGGGTGATAAATATTGCTTATAATTGTTCTTTACACTTAAAAAGGATCTTTGTATGGTACCTCATTCCTTGAGCACTCTAAACAGTCATAGTTTTACTAAGCAGAGAGAGCTGTCCATTACTGGCCTCTAATCAGGCATTTCTGGTGGGTGGCAGAACCTCCATTTGTTCTAATCAAGGTTTTTTATCCATCAAGCCAAGCTTACCGTTTGCATCTGAAAGGCTGCTTGCCTGCCTTCTGATCCATGGAATTGTGTCTCCTTCTTGCCCCATCCAATGGTAACAAACTTGCCTGAAGAACAATTTATTGAGAACATTCAAGACAACCAATAAGCTAAATAAAATGAAATAAAAGCAGTTTTATTGTTGTTCTTTGTAAAGTTGGTCACTGACAATTATTTGGGCCCTTTAAGACCTCTCAATAAATCACCCAGCAGTCAACATTTAAAAAACCTGTTTTTATGGTTTGGATCTGAAATGTCACCCCAAAATCTCATGTGGCTGGATTGGATAATGGGGGTGCTATGCTCACCCGTAGGTAAATCCAGATAAGTTCAGAGCAAAAGGTGCTGGGGCCTGGTTGGAGGTAGGTCACTGGGGGCATGACCTAGAAGGGTCTATCTTCCTCCCTCATTCCTTTCTTTACTCTATGCTTCCTGGTCACTATGACACAAGTTGCTTTCTTCTGTGCAGGCCTTTCCAGCATGCCATTTCGGCCTTGATGCCAGCTGACCAAGGACTGTAACCATCAGCCAAAATTATTCTTTCTTCCTTTAGGTTGTAGGTGTCAGGTATTTGTCCCAGTGACAGGAAAGTAACTAACACTTTAGCACAAAGAGTAGAGTCATTAATGTGACTTCTTTTTTTTTTTTTTTTTTTATGCGGCACCTGAGATTGAACTCACAACCTCGCACCTGCCAGGGCAGGCGCTTAAGTCACTGAGCCAAACTCCCAGCCCTGATTTTTTGAGGCAAGGTCGCACAATGTAGCTCCGGCCGGCCTTGTACTCACATTGTAGCCCAAGCCGGCCTTGAACTCACAACGCTCCTCCTACCTCAGCCTTAATGTGACTTCTTAATCATGTAGTTCTGAGGCCTTTGGAACTGGCCTATAGGAAGACCTTGGAGTTTGGAGATGCCAGCTACAGAAGCCCTAGAATACTATAAACCAAGCTTGATGGAAGATCTTGGTCAGAGTTCAGAAGACCAGAATGCTCAAAAATATCAGAAGTCTTAGCAAAGAACAAGGACTCCACTGGCAGCTGGATGTCACACCATGTATACTATGTTCCAGCACAAGGTTTGTCTTCATTATTCTCAAGTCCTAAGACTGTGGGAAACTGAGACTTAGGGCAACAGACTAATCTGGTGGAGGAAATTTCAAGACAGCTCAGTGGACGAGCTGTGGCATGGGTACTGCTTGCTGCTTTTAGCAAGATCTGTAGTACAAATAAGGAACAAACAGCAGAGTTGTATTACTCAAAAAGGTTACGGTTTCATCAGAAAGGAAATCCTATGAAGTTGAGACCATGGAAAGAGTAGCTGCTAAAAAGATCAGCATTAATATACTTACAATGGGGCTGTAATTCATATGCCTCATTGCTGGGTGGCTCTGATTTGAATTCAGTTGCTCACTCTGGCTTGAACCACTAGTGGTACATGCATGACTGTCA
This sequence comes from Dasyprocta punctata, assembly GCA_004363535.1. Lineage (NCBI taxonomy): Eukaryota > Metazoa > Chordata > Mammalia > Rodentia > Dasyproctidae > Dasyprocta > Dasyprocta punctata. The sequence continues at coordinate 43,934 of RJWM01003063.1, read as the reverse complement.
CACTGGATAGTTTATACTTTTTCAAAGGGGTCTTTGATTATTATAATGCAAAGAAAAGTATTGATTTAGCATATCAGATGTACTCATATTAGAGTTCTTTAAGGTAAACATTAAAATGGTGTACAAAAACTGTAACCCAGCTAATTTGTGATTCAATAGTTGTATACTATATATTCTGCAATGGAGTACCTGTAAGGTTTCCATATTATATTTTAGAGAACCACTGATAAACTATTCATGAATATAAATTTCTTCTACTTTAATGAAATAAATTTGTTAATAATAATTTTAAACATTGGTATGACTAGTATTAAATAATACTTATATTTGAACAGTAATTATTCAAATTCAAGGAACTAACTAAATTTGGTCCATTTATAAACTTTTTATTATTTTTATTAATAAAAAGATTGATAAAAGTTTTTAGATCCATTTTTACCACCAGTGGTACAAGTTGCCTGATGGGACAGTCATACGTGTACCACTGGTGGTTCAAGCTGGCAAGAACATGTTAAAAGGAAGCCAAGTACTTTGCATCAAGACAATACGAAAGATGAATTGAGGGCATCTCAGGGATCAGCAAGACTCCACCCTTCATAGGCTCAAGGGCACAAAAATGAAAGGCTACTTAGTGAAGAATCAAGTGTACCTTACTCAAGAATGGCAGCTGAGGGAACTGGTTCCCCAAGATTCATTTCACAATGCTCAGTCATCTAGGCACTCAGAGGCCTCCACATAGTCATAATGCAAGGGAGCCTGGTTACTGACGGCATTAGTAGCAGACTTTGGTATCATCCAGATGGTGCTGGTTTTATGAGCATACAGATTCAAGAGTTGTCGGGTCAGGGAGGTTTCTACACAGATTTCAGAAGAAGGCCTGAGAGGCTAGGCAATGTGTCCCTAAGAGGGCACTGCATGAAGCTGTGAGTAAAGCTGAAAGAGCAGTCGAGATCCCAGGAAAGTGGAGAAGTCAGGAACATCTGCTGAGGAAACCAGCAGGCAGTAAGCAAAGCTTGCCCAAGGAAGTGGTCATAAGGGCTACAACCAGCAGTGCCATAGGGGTGGGGTAGCTCAAGTCATTCAGAACTCGTATATCACCATAACTTGTCCCAGGTACTAATTTAATCACTCCCCTACTGGGTTTTAGTCTTGCTTTGGTTCCATATCTTTATATCCTATTTCTACCTCCTGGAATAGAAACGTTTATTCTAAGGCATTGTACATCAGCAGTATTTAACATTTTTAGTTTTACAAGGGCTCACACCTAAGTTGTCTCTTGAGTTTCAGAGGGGTCTTTGAATTTGGACTCTTCAATAATACTGGAACTGTTAAAACTTTGGAGGCTCTTATTAGAGGTTTAGATCAAGAATGACTCCCAAAACTGATGTGTTTAGACGTAGCGCTTTTGTAAGGCAACTGAATTACGAGGTTGCTATAGCTGAATCTTAAGAGGCAGGGTCTGGCTGGAAGAGGAAGGTCACTGGGGGCAAGATCTCAAAGGGTGTACCTCCCTTCTCAGCCTATCCTTTTGCTCTCTGCTTTGTAGCCACCATGATATAAGCAGCATCCTCCACAGCACACCCTTTCACCATGCTGTTTCCGTATTTGAGCTTGTCAACCAAAGACTGAAACTTCTGAAACTTAAACCAAAATAAACCTCTACCTTTAAGTTATGTGTATCACATATTTTGTCCCAGCATGGAGAAAGTGACTAAGATATCTATCTTTCACATTATATACAGAGGTCATTTGGAACGATTTGTAATAGTCTTATTTTGGAGAGTGTTTTATGTCATATACGTTTCAATTGCCCTTGATAACGAAAGTCAACCACTTCACCGTTACCCTATAAGAAAAATGATGTATGAATAATTTATATAGTAAATGAGCAGCCCTCATTCATCCAACACTGGCTGAGCTCAGACTCTGGGATCCTCCCTCTCCAGTTACTCCTTCCCTCTCCTTATGCTGTCTTAATACCTGCACATCCTATCATTACTGTATTTTGGGTACTCTTTAAAGGAAAAGCCACCTACTTAACCATTTTTTAATTATTCATAGCATCAAACACACTAATGGATTTATAGTACCAACTTAGAAGCTGTTTCTGGACATACTACTTTTGAATGCTTTAAGTAGCATTCTAAATTATTTTAGTTTGTGGCACAAGACGGTATAAAGTTAGATCTTAGGAAAAGTTGCATTACCTTCTTTTGCAATCCCTCTCTTCAATCAGGCCAGCTACATAATACCTTCCAGTTGGTCAAAGCTTCTTATACTTAATAAAAATCTCATCTCTGCTCCTATTTCAAAACTCCCATAGCCTTCATACCCAAATAACCTTGGTCAAATATTCACAAGAAAACAATCTGATGGTTACCAGGAAAATGCAGAGTCAATATGGTTAACAGGAACAAAAATCAGCTATTTCCACCCTCTTGTTTCCTTCTCCTCATAACTGTACTGCAGAAATGTTCTTATTCTAGCATTATAATCCAACATAAGACTTTCCCCACATTTGGGCAAAAAAACTATCTACAAGCCTTTAAATACAGGTTTCTATTCCCCAGGTTACTGACAAAGCTAACCATCTGACCTGGAGAAAATCTGGAAAAAGTTGGCTTTAAAAAATTAAGCTATGTAACAATTAATAAATGGAGATTTAAATTTCATAGGTCTTTGGGCTTCTGATGTGGATACTAGAGCACAAAGAAATGACTAAAACTGAGGAGGAACTTCATGTCACAAAATGTTTCAAAGCTGTACTTACTTTCACCAAAATCATCCTGGTGAATTGGCTGTTCCATGATTGGTTCAAAGTCTCTTGTCATCATAATCAGGGTGTGCTGACCTTAGAAGGGCACAAATCAGAATGATTGTGAAAATAAGTCACCATGTAACAAATTTACCATTCCATAAGCATCTATAGCACTGTGAGCTACATAACCACAGAGGAGGAGTTATAGTCAGAAAAGGGCACATAGAATACAAATAAAACACTTTAACTTTAAAAAAATAAAATAAAATAAAAAAATAAAAAAGCTTTGGTTAGGTAAGTCACCTGATACGTATTCTCAGCTATTTATATGTGGAAAGCTGAACATCAAAGTCCACAAACTCCCCCACTAATTCAACAGTTCTAGTTTCTAAGACATCTTTTCAAACATGTACTGCTGCAGTGGTGTTGGTTTACTGAACTTGTCTGGAATGAAGAGACTCTCAAAGGGGGAGAAAAAAAGGAATGCAAGGAATGTTTGTAGAACCTGCTTACATAGTAAATCCTGGTCTAACAGCAGGTTAAGATAAACACAGCTAATTGCAGTTGTAGGCTTAGCAGCCTCCTTAAGTTATATGACTTATTTTCCATTCCCCAAAATTAGAAAAGTTACACCAAACCACTTTATACAGAGAGGTAAAAACTGAAGTCAGAAAAAGCATATTCTACAATATAATGCTAGTATCACTGTTCAGGGAAATCTTTTAAAGTTTGAGCACGCTGTAAGACATTAAGAGCAAAGTTTTATAAAAGCCAGATAAACAGCAGTGATAAGCTTACCTGTGGCAAGAAGCACCAGTTCTTGGTCAGGACTCCAGCTCATGACAGAGATGCCGCTGGCCACACTTCCAACACATTCCAGCTGTTACAAAGAAAATTGAAAAGGGAGGTTCAGAACAGTATCTCAGTAAAGATTTACTATCAAAACAATCAAAAACAAACATGTAGAAGTAAATTTATCCAACAAACACACTTTCAGTAACAGGGATCCAGAAAGTAGGATATTTGGCACCTAGATTAGAATGGATACCCCATTGTTCCCGGTACTGTCTCATGAGGGAGATTAAATCATGAGTCTGCAGTGGGGTGAGGGGTTGTAATTGAAGTCTTCAGAAAGTACTATGGGTCTCATAGAGGAAATAACAAGTAGCTTGGAGAGTCCCAGAAAGTTTCTCTGTGAGGCTATCTTCAAGAGTGACAAGAGTCAGGAAAGAAAAAGATCTGGAAGAAAAAGTGTTGAGGCACAGAAGCATAAGTGTTAAAAATCAGCTGCAACTAACCCCCTACATATATGTACACAGGAATGATGGAGGACTGAAGCTGAAAGGTAATCTGGTGAACAGACAGTTAAAGGTCTTAGAAAGCAAGAAGGAATGTGAACTCTGTCTTCCAGAGAACTGAGAAGCCACAAAGGGGAAGGATCAGCACCATTACATGGAAATTAATGAACTGGATGAATTCCGTAGCAAGGAAAAAAGTTCTACAAAATGTTTTAAAAGTAAATAACTATTTCATAAGTATTAGAAAAGTTATACATGATACCTTTTGATACTTCTCACCAATAAAGGTTTATTAATACATTAAAAGGAATAATGATTAAAAGTGAAGGTGCCATATTTAGAGTATAAGAGTTCAAAACCTCATCTGATAACTGTGTGACCTTGCCTAGTTACTTCAATTTTCTATGCCTCAATTTCCTCTTCTGAAAATTGAGAAACAATAGTCTACCTCACAAAGATACCGTGAAGTACCTAGCACACTGAAAACAACAAATGTCAGCTGCTATTAAGAGCCCACTATTAGGGATGGGAGTTTGGCTCAGTGGTTTAAGTGTCTGTCTGGCACACGTGAGATTGTGAGTTCAATTCCTGGTGCCGTCCCCCCTCCAAAAAAAGAGCCCATTATTAACATACTGTAACTCCACTGACATAATCAGTGTTAAAGTGATCACGAGTAACCTGATAATCGAAGATGATTTTACAAGAATCAGGCAATTGCAACTTAAACCCTTGTAATCAAAAAAGGCTGGAAATTCAGAAATTGAACCCTACACTTGAGGAAGAAAGAAGCAGATAACTAAAACTCATCTCATCTGGTTGTCTTAAAATATGCTTGAAAACACAGTGCACGACTTTTGTGCTTACATAGTTCAGGGTATCTAGTCAGCTAGCTAACACACCTACCTGGTGTGTCCTGAGATTGCACAGAATGACATCTCCAGAGGCTGTGGCCACACACACCGACTCTTGATCTACCAAGTCCTGAACACCAATGATGTGGCCACTTCCATCCTCTGGAAGAAAGCCTTCTGACACCAAAGAAATTTCATTTTTCACCTTCAACCAAAACAAAAACATAAGCAAATTAATCTAGTCTACTTTAAGAACAATTCTATTTCTAAAAATAACATACTTTCTAATGCTAGATTAAAAATTAAACTTTCATTTGAAAAATAGTACAACTCTCATATCTTTAACAAAAACAACTGTTGGTATGGTGGCACATGCCTGTAATCCCAGTATTTGTGAGGCTGAGGCAGGAGGATCACCATGAGTTTGAGGTCAGTTTGGCCTACATAATGAATTTAAGGCCAGCCTGAACTACATAGTGAGATCCTGTCTCAAAAAAAAAAAAAAAAAAAGCAAAACAAAAACAAGTAGTGTGATCCTTTTGCCAAACACAAGACAAACAAAATGTGTAAGTACAGTCTCTTTAAAAATGTCCAATAAGTGATAAAACTAATGACTAGTTTTACTTTGTTTTGTTTTGTGGTGCTGGGGATCAAACTCAGAGACTCTACCACAAGTGGCACATATTCTACCGTTGAGCTATACCCCTAGCCTCATAACTGTCATTTTCTACAATTTCTATAATATAGGGAAAAGACAAAAAAATGTAATCACCTAAAACATCTAACAGCAAAATATAATCAAAGGACTATATCAAAATCAACTCACAGAACTTTTGGAAATATATATAATCAGATCCCACTAAATTTAGCTAGTAAGGGTCAGGGGCCCAAATGTATTTTTAAACAGCTCCATTGGGCTAGGATAGGTCAGTGGTAGAGTGTATGCTTAATACACACAAAGTCTTGAGTTCAACACTCAGTACCACAAAAAATAAAATAAATTTTAAAAACTCCACGGGCAATCTTCATGCACAATCCTAGTTAAGAACCACTGTTACATAAATAGGACTACACTGTAAAAAGGATAAAATATCACCAACATAAGGTTGTAACAGTATGGCAGTGCACACCTGTAATCCCAGCACTCAGAAGGCTAAGGAAGGAGGATCGATAAAAGTTCAACACCAGCCTGGGACACATAGTGAGATCAAGGGCAACCTGAACTGCATATCAAGATCCTGTCTCAAAACAACAAAATAAAACATACACTTATATCCAGAGCTGTGTTTACTTAGCTTAACAGCAGAGCTGAAGGCACGATACTAGTTAAGCACATGTAGTAAGCTATCTATAAAGCAAAGAGAATGTTTAGAAAAATATAAATTCATTAAGACATGAAGAAAGACTGCCTGGGAGGAGGAAATTTGAAAAAAAATAAGTCAAGGGTAATGCCAAGTGCTAGTATTCTCCATCAATAACTTACTTCTCTTGTGACAGGATTTACTTCTATCAATCCACATTCTGAACCAATGAGGACTGTATCCTGTCCAGTTCGGAGACAGAAGCACTGAGGTTTCCCTGGTGCTTGAATATCCTTGAACTCCAGAGTCTGAACCAACTTTAGATTTCTCATGATGAAGCAATTTCCCTAGATGAACTATTAATACCTAAAAGAGAAAGGACAGCTTAGTACTGATAAATGACTATCCTCATATAAAATAGAATTCATGGGGCTGAAAAATAATTAGAACAATTGTCTTGGTTACTTTTCACTCGTTGCTGAAACAAAACACCTGACACCCAAAATTAGGGAAGGAAAGATTTACTTCCTACAGTTCTCGGAGGTTTGTCATGCTCAGTTAGCTTCAAGGCAGTGTGGCATGGCGGGACTGCCATTCATGGCCCCGGCAACAGTAAGCCAAACCCAGCAAGAGAAAGCGAAGACACGCCTTCCTCCAGCCCTTACACTGTATGCTGGCTCCACCCCTGGGTGGGTGCAGCACTCACATTGCCAATCCTAGCGCTAGACAACAAACCAATCACAGACACCAGACTCAGCCCCACTCATTCTATGATTATGAGACTTGGTGGGGACACAGGAATATAACCCATAACAACAACTAAGAAAAAACCTATTTATCTGAATACATACTCATATACAGATGCAAGGCAGCAACCTGATGTATAGCTATGGTCTACAAACTGGGAGTTCTGCAATACATTTCATGCTCTCATTCTTGGAGAGGCAAGATTCTCAACTTGAGCTTTTTGTGCAAAAAAGATTTATTATCTTTATTCCTCAGGAAAGTTGAAAAAAACAAAATGAACAGAAATCATTTTATTTTGGATATTAGGATGTATTTTTAAGTGGATATATAAAATTATAAGAAAAACAAAAGATACCTCACTGACTTGAATTATATAAAATATCCACATATATACACTGGAAGTTGATAAAAATCGAGAATCAAATGACTTTCTAGTCTACCAAGTACATTTATTGAGAAACTAGCTTTATATAGTACAATCATAAAAACTGAAATCAAAAATAGAAATAAAAGCATTCATTGTCCTCAAAAGGAAAACATACTGTGAAATAGTTCACTTTAAAATGATGTTGAATACTCTGAGAAGATTGATAATTTGATATAACTACTTTATTTCCCTGGCCAGGCTTTTATACAATAGAAAAGGTGAGAAAAGAATGCTAAATAGGACATACACTTTGGTCTGACAATATTAAGACTTGTTTTTTAAGGCAGAACATTATCTAAGTGGGAAAAAATACTAATGTGCTAAATATTTATAGGCTGACCCCTTAAATCCATGATGGAAGTCTCTAACTTATTTGGGGTGGCTATTACACAGGCCACAATGGCCTCTCACTGTAAAACAGGATAAATTCTCTCATCTTGGCAGACAGCAAAGATCAATCAATAATCCTTACAGTGCACAAAAAGTAATGTCAAATGTAATAGTAATGCAACAACTATGGGTTAACAGGAAAGCAAGGGGCTGGGCATGTGGTGCACATGCTCGTAATCCCAGCAGTTTAGAGGGTAAGGCAGAAGGATCACTGTGAGTTCAAAGCCAGCCTGGACTACACAGCAAGACTAGAACATATAAGGTGAGAGTAAGAGAATTAAGGCAAACAATAATTTTACTAAGTTTTTATGACATAATATTTAAGAAATTCTGGAAATTATTTGAACCAAATTATATCATGCAGGTTTTTAATTTACAGCTAATTCAACATATACAGCTTGGGTTTTTCAAATCACATAAAGATGACGTCTTTCATCTTCACAAGACCACTGACATAACTGAAAGATTTGAAATGGGAGAATGGCAAAGGGAGTAACCAAGAGAGTAAAAAGATGAGGACAGAGGGCCAACTGTCTATTTTCCTAATGATTTTTCACACTAGTCTATGTAATAATTATGCTGTCAACTCCTAAAGGCCTCAGTTTCAACACCGCTGCATGGGGATTAAGTTTCCAACATACTAAAATTTGGGGGATACATTCACAGCATAGCATACGCCGTCATGGATATGTTGTTCCGATCACTCTAATCAGCCTCCAATGCCCTCCCTGTGAACTTGAATTCTATTCACCAACAACCTGTGCAGCCCTGGGATCCACAGACCCCAGGATAAGAATATGAGCAAGTAAAGGCCAAAGGAGAAGCCTCATTTCTTTCCATTACCTTGCTGTTTCTATCACTGTCACCCCACCAGTGGGTCTTTACAAAGGTCCTCATTCTCAGTCTCTAGTGCTTCCATGACCACCTTCATTACCTTCGTCCCAGAGGCAGGGAGCATCAAACATAACCAATTCCAAACATCTAAAATTCAGCCTTTTGGATCTCATCTTCTCAACTTTTGAGTGCTCACCCCCAAAGTCTGCATCCCAGCCATACAGTGCCTTTCCTCCAAGGCCTAGATCTTGATAATCCCAACATTTTCCTTTGCTTTGTGCCCCAACTTTTGCTACATTTTGGAGTTGCTTCTTTCAGTTTGCCTTCTATATTACTTCAATGCTCCTTTCACGTTTTGTTAGTCTAACAGTTAAATAACCAATTATTCATATTAAATCCTGTTGAAGTATTGTGTGGTTTCTACTTCTCTAACAGGACCCTGACTGACAAAACAAAAAACAACCTGAATTCTCAAACCACTGAGTTTTTGGAATTCATTAGCCAGCTAAGGTGAGCTCATTAATTTGCCTTGCACTCTAAAGGCTTTAGTCTGAAAACTAACGTCTCTCAATTTTCATACCCATCAGCTTTAGTCCCTTAACTGCTCAGAGAAACAAGTTCTCACGCCTTTCAATAGGAAACCCTGGTCTGTTAATACTCTTTGACATCTGCAATCTCCAACTCTCCTCCCTTAAATATGCTAAAGATCCTCCACATCACTGGTCAAGCCTGGATCATATCCTAGTTTTCTGCCACCTCCTCCATTTTTTCCCCTTAGTCTTCATCCACCCACCTCTAGGCTAATCATCATGCCTGCTACAAACAGATCACCAATACAGTGCTTAGACACAATAAATGTCCATCCCTGACTAAACTACTGTAGTCCAAATTGAACACTAAAACCATATTGTCAATCTCCCCATGTTATCGCAAGCTTTTCTCACATGTACATCAAATGCAACCTAAAATACGAAGAGCTTACTTTTCTTCCACCACAGGTCACTTTATTTTGGAACCCTTTAATTGGGAATTTTCACTCTTTGTCCCTAAGCTAAAAGCCGTCTTCGTATACTTTTGCTGGTTATTTCCAATATACAGTGGAACCCAGCATGGAATCTCGAAGACTAATTGATTCGCCTTCAGCGGTATTATCCAGCCCCTGCAAGGAATCCGGACGCTGGATTAAGGGAGGTAGAGAGCAGCCTGTCACCCGGGGGTGTGCAGCGCCCCACAGCACCCCGAGACGGTTGCGGGCGGAGCTGGTGACAAATCTGCAGAAAGGATTTAAGACTCGAGCACACTGACAATCTACACTGCCCCGCAGCAGGCACAGGAGCATCAGGAGCCCATGCTCCGGGACACCTCTGGGCGGACTGGTCCCGGTCTCGGTCCCCGTCCCCAACTCCGGGACGGTCGCACAACTGCTCACCAGAGCGGCGCTGGGGCCCCCTAGATAGCAGTAGGTCCGCCCTCGCCGTCGAGCCACGCACAGCCAGCCTCCTGGAGCCCTCCGGGACAGAGAACTCGACTCTTGTCCCAGGCCCCAGAGCGCTCACAGAACTCACGGGCTTTCCGGCTCAGAGCCCTGGCCACGCGGGGACGCACGCACGAGAGTCGCTGAGGGGTACTGCGCGAGCTAGATGCTTGAGCGAGGCGGCGCGGCCATGACGTCACGCAGCGCAGGGCGTGGCCGGGCAGGGGCGGACTCCGGGGACACGCGCGGGGGCGTTTTCTGTAGCCCCGGCAATGTGGAGGTAGAGGGACTGCGCTGACTGCGCTCTCCTGTCCCTCCGTCCTTCCTACACCCCATTGTATTTGATCCCTTAATTTGCCGTGGAACCCCAAAGAATAGTAATTGGGGGCGGTGGGCGGAGTCTGTGGCAAGGGAGCAGCGCGCGTGCGTAGGACGCCAGCTGCGCGCCGGAAGGCTATTCTAGCAGCGGGACGCGAAAAGCGGAAGCTCTCAGGCCCTGGAGGACGCTGGGCGGCGCGGGGGTCTCCATGGCTACCGAGCCCGAGGCCTCGGAGCCGGCAATGCCTTCGCTAGTGGATCGTTACTTCACTCGCTGGTACAAAGTTGGTAAGTGTGGAATGATGGCGCTCTGCTTGGCTCTTGGCTTGATGATCCTGGACTACGATGACAGAGGAAAAGCCCCCGTGCTCTTCCCCGCGCTTCTCCATGTCAGAAGGAAGTCTACTGGTTGTTCCCTTCTAGTCGAGAAGAATGGCATTTGCAAAGATTTAGAGGCTTGAAACACAGCAGGGCGCCTCCTGGGGTCGTCGAGTGCAGTGTGAGCTCGAGTGTACCTTGCTTGCGCGATAACTAGACTAAACTGAGCGACACAAACACGAGACTGTGACCATCCTTGAGCGCCTGGAGGGATTTGATGGGATAAATCCTATAGGGAATAGCCACTTAAAATATCAGATATATTAAAAAATAAAATAAAATATCAGAGGCAGTAGGGGTGGAGAGAAGGTTGCCTTTCAGGTAGAGATATAAGAAAAGGGAAAAGCCGCTGGTATTGTCCATTTGCCATGTAGAAGTAGGCATTCTTGTGCTGTTTTGTCTATCAAAAAGCACTGGCAGGATCATCAGCAGAGATTCTTGACTCCTACGCTGTCCCTTTCATTCAGAGAGAATGGCTGTACCCTTTTCTAATATTGTAGCATATTTTCTGTTGGGCACATTTAGGGTAACCAACCATCCTGGTTCACCCAGGAATGAAGTGTTTCCCAGAATGTGTTTTTCCATGTTAACATCAGGACAGTCCTGGAAACTATCAAAAATTGCTATATTATAAAGAATGCATTAGTAATAGCTTTTTTCTAATATAAATATGCTCATTTTAAACAAAGCATAAAGCAAGATGGAGCAAGGACTCAGTCAACTTAATGTTGAATAAATAAATCTGAGTTAGATCAGTTTACATACTTCACAGTAAGCCTTTAGTGTTTCAAGTAATGAAGGGATACCAGTGATATCAGCATGAATCTGATCTTTGTAATTATATCTGTGAACCAAAGAAAGTACCACATAGTTGTAGTAAATATTGATTCAATAACCAGCAGTCTTATTTATTATTCTAGATGTCAAAGGAAAACCTTGTGAGGACCACTGTGTACTACAACACTCTAACCGGTAAGCAAATTAGGAATTTCAAAATAGCAGGGTTTTTTTCTGATATTTACTCTTTATGCTCTCATAGTGAACAAAACTTCAGTAAATGAACATTCATTAAATTATCCATTGTTCTGTTGAATGGTTTTATTATAGGGGTTTACTTGGCAGGAATGAGTCTTCCAGTGCTAACTACTGCGAACAAGTAAACTTGATTACCCAACCACCCAGATGCAGTACCACATCCTCACTGATCTGCTAGAGCCTATGGAGAGGCCACAGTAGATACATTTGTGATATCCTATACACACTGGCATCCTTTACTTCCATCCCTTCTACCCAGTGCTACCTAAAGAGTTCTAGTACTTTCTTTTCCTGGGAAGGAAATTCAGTCCTTCTTCTGTTATTATATTATGTAAGCTAAAGTTAGGCTCCAAAGGAAAAGGAAAGAGATGATAATTTGACTAAACAAATGTCAGTTCAGGTATTCTTATAACAATAGGAATACTGTGTTGGGAGGAAGAATTCTACCAAGCAGTAACACAGGATCAATTTCTTTCTCCTTGTAGAATATGTGTCATCACATTAGCAGAATCTCATCCAGTTCTTAAAAGTGGAAAAACAATTAAAAGTATTTCTTATCAGATCAGCACCAACTGTAGCAGACTTCAGAACAAGGTTTCTGGGAAATTTAAGCGGGTATGTACCTATAATTCTGTGATTATCTACTAAAATCCTCTATTCATGGATTTGATAGATCTAGTCAGCTTTAAGACTAGTAATATATGCTCAACATATGTCTCTAGCAGTTTCAGGTACTGATTTTTTCCCCCCACTGATTTTAAGTGTATTTTAACCCTAAAGAAATTCTTAGACCAAAATAAAATGAGATACTTCACAAGGTATACTACCTGTTGTAGCAGGTTCTGCACCACCCTCAGGATGGAGGAGGGGGAAAGCAGGTCTTTGAAAGGAGAACTCTACGTATATAACAGGATACTTTGTTTTTCTGGTTTTACTGAACTGGTATATCAAGTTCTATAAAATGTTAGGTGATCAACTATTCTTTACCATATATTTTTCATATGTAAATTAAAAAGAAAAAGACACATCCTAAGAAATAACATCTATCTGAGAAAATACATGGTTTTTACTCCTTAGCATTTTTCTAAAAGTAAAACACTGTCACTCTAATAGTTTACTCATATCTTCTACTTCCACACAATGGTCACTTACACAAAATGTTATCTTTACCCTCTACAATTCCAGGCAAGAGGACATGTTATCAAAAGAAGGTATCACACTAAGGTCAATTTGGTTACATATTAAGTATCCTGACAAACTCAGTGGGTTGGGAAAATTCCTATGCATGATTTTGGTCCTTTATTTATTGAGTTCACCCTAAGACTTTCTATTAATCATGTTTACTATTCCAGGAGACCCTAATTATGTGCCCTACAATTGTTGATTCTCCTCACTTGGGAAACAAATGGATTTAGAAAAGCATGCATCTTTCTTAAAAGTTAAAAATCTACAAATTATAGCAGTGATGCCAAACTTTTTAGAGCTCTCAAGGATAAATAGGTAGCTGCAGCAGACCAGCCTTAGGTTCACCACTGCTGAATTTAGTCACAGTTAGTGCTAATGAATCTCTTGTGGTAAATCAATTTCCAAAATAGTAACAGTGCATTTACTAATGAGGAACAGAATGGGATCTACATATTGATTCCACCACAGAGTAGTTTTGATAGGATCTCAGAACTGTTGGTTATTTATTCTCCCAAGCTAAGTGATTCATAAAAGGAATTTGAAACACTTTTTTTTTTTTTTTTTTTTTGGTGGTGGTATTGGGGATTGACCCCAAGGAGCACTGAGGTACACCCCAACCCATTTTGAGACAGGGTCTCATGAAATTGCTCTCGCTGGCCTCCAACTTGTGATCCTCCTTCCTCAGCCTCCTGACTAGCTGGGATTACAAGCATGTACCACCATGCCTAGTTTACCTCTGCTATTTTAATAGAGATCCAGTTGTAGACATGCTTTCAGAAACAAATCCCCTCCTTCCTTCCCAAAGCAGAGTCATACCGATTCTAGTATCTTGAGAGGAAGTACCAGATACAGAAGAATGAAGCCAAGCTAGCAATATCTGAATACCATTTCATAATGTTTTGCATGGCAAATAAAGAAGTAAAAAAACAGGATCTTAACTACGAATGCTTATCTTCACTACAGGAAAATTCCTAGAAAAGAACAGGGCAATGTGTGAGATATGTCTGCCTCAGCTTCATGAGACATTCTGTAGATTCTTGTCAGAACCTTCCCAAATACACTTATCTAATGGAGCACATGAAACAATAGCCACACCATAATATTAAAAAAGATGTATCAAATTATAGTACTAATGGGCTACAGGATGATGGGTGAATTATTTTTATTTTGCTACTTAAAATTTTGCCGTTTCCCAGATAGTCTTCAAAAGCATGTTTTTGTTTTTATATTAGAAAAATATCCTTTCTTCCAAAAACTTAGTGATTGATCCAGATAAACAAATTCCGTTTATCTATTAAGGTAGGAATAGAATACAAAAGGTAGAAATCTTACTGAAATTCTGTACAATGTTTTCATCATACCATAATTATGAATTTTATATTATTGCTTATTGGTAAATCTTCCTGCACTTTCAAATATGAATACCTAGCTATATTTAGCTTCTCATTTATAGTTGAAAGAATGTATTACTAGTCTATAATTAAACTACTATTACTCAGCTGTTTTTCCTATAACCTAGGGTGGTATCTCGTAAAATAGCACTTATGTATTTGAACCTATGCACAATTTGTTTGTATTTAGTCATTTTTATTTAAGACACCAGTTCCAGGAATAGATCCTATTTTAATACTGATGGTTGCATCTCAAAGGAAAATGGAAATGTGTATCGATTATTTCTTCTTTCTCATTACCCAGGGGGCACAGTTTTTAACAGAACTTGCACCTCTGTGTAAGATTTACTGTTCAGATGGAGAAGAATATACCATATCTAGGTAAGTAACTTTAAAAAGTATCTTATTTCAAATGCGTATATTCACTAAAGGAAAAATTCCTGTAAAAATAATTTTTTTCTTAAAAACAATTCTTTTCAAATAGCTGTGTTAGAGGAAGGTTGATGGAAGTAAATGAAAACATTCTCCATAAGCCATCCATTCTTCAAGAAAAGGTAAAAGAGAGGAAAAAAATATGATCACATCCTGTACCTTTTTTCAGATTTTTTTTTTTTTTTTTTAACCATTTGATAGTACTGGTCTGTTTCTTTTCCAGCCATCCACTGAGGGCTACATTGCAGTTGTGTTACCCAAATTTGAAGAAAGTAAAAGCATAACAGAAGGCTTATTGACACAAAAACAGTATGAAGAAGTCGTGGAGAAACGCACTAATGGCACTACAGGTACTTCATGAGGATTGAGGTTCTTACTGTACCTGACTTAAGCCATCAGTGAGTGCACTAAAGAAGAACCAGGACATATGAAGCCTACTTCACACCCAGCCATCAGCAGAGGAGGACTCTTTCTTCATAATCTAGTTTCCCTCTTTGACTTACATAACAAACCCACATTTGTCTTCAGCTCCTAGAATTACCTTGCCCAGGTGCTCCGTCTGTTCTTCTCTTGTCTCTAACAGTTGGCAAGTAAGGAATGTTTTTTTGATTAAAAACAAGGACACCTTAGCCAGGCATAGTGGTGCATGCCTGTAATCCCAGCTGCTTGGGAGGCTGAGGCAGGAAGATCATAAATTGGAGGCCAGCCTGGGCAAGTTAGAGTCTGTCTCAAAATAAAAAGAGCTGGAGGTTTACTGCAGCACATTCTGGATTGAAACTCCAGTACTGCAGGGCGGGGGAAGGAAAAAAATGCTACGTGGCCTTTCTTACCCAGTCTGCTTCAGTGTGACACTGTTGAAAAGTCCAGTGTCACTTCTACCTCAGCTCTTCTTCCTAGTTTGTAGATGAGAGGCAGGAATGCAGGTGGGCCCTGTCTCCTGATTATGTCAATAGGACAGCCTTCCCCTCTGAAACAAAGTAGAACTGTAACACTGGCTTGTTAATAAGAAATACATGAAAAGACTTTGAAAAAAATCCAGAAGGCTTTCCTAGCAAATGCAAGTAGTGCAGTTAAGCTGGTCCCAGTAAATACATTGTAGTCACTCAGTCTCATACATTCTAGTTAATTTACTTCTAGCAAACAAGTTACTGGAGAATATGTCACTCAAAGGTACACGTGCCTTGAAACAAAAAAAAGATGGTCACATCATTTAAACCGAGAAAAACACAATTTATGGCATAAGATTATATACTTGAATATATTGAATTTCAGCTAAAAGGATTTTAAGTCTTGTTATTGTTTTCCTTAAAGGATACAACACATACACAGATTTATATATTCTTGCTTTTACATAAAATAGTTTCACACAGAAGAAATTATTTGATGTATAAATTCCTTTGGTCCCTTATCCTCTTGTGCTATTGGAGTCATGTTACGCCTTCCCTGCCTTCACATGCACTTTCACAGGTGTATAAAATTACATTGCAAGTAAAACTTTAAAATTGTTTTTGGTTCACAACAGAAAATTCTTAAAGTCCAAGTGCCAGGATGACTCTTCCCTAAATATACAGACCATTTGACAGCAATGATGGTACCGCCTTGAAAATGTAAGCACAGACCAGTAGATCTCCACTTCAAGTATCACAGTGATCCTTGAAGACTTCATATAAAATGATAGTAAATACAATAAAAGAACTGTGTATCTGTTTTACATATAAATTACCTCACATCACTCTCCCAATATTCTATAATTTAACAGTATTTTGATGTCATAGAATGCTTGATGATTTGACAGTTCAAAGAAGTATTTTATAAAGGTCATTAACCAAGCATTTTCTTCTTGAAGAGAACAAAACATTGACTAGCTAATTGGTAGTATCGTTCTTCAAGGGACCTTTTGTGAAGGCTGATTTTGTAGGTGACCCAGATAAAGATCATGAGACCAGCTAACATTTGTACTGCCACTTGGCAACTTAATTGGCATGACTGATTTCAAAATGAATTTCAAAGTATTAGGATACAGACACTATGACATAATTCTAGAACAAAGTAAACATAAGGAGAAAACCAGTGAGCCACATTCTTCAATCAAAACCTCATCCTACAAAATCAAAACTTTTAACCGCCGAGTGTGGTGGTGCACACCTTTAATCCCAGTGGAGCGTTGTGAGTTCGAGGCCAGTTTGGGCTACAGTGTGAGCAAGACCAGCCTGAACTACATAGTGCAACCCTGCCTCGAAAAAAAACAGCCAGGAGTTTGGCTCAGTGGCTTAAGCACCTGCCTGGCAGGCACAAGATTGAGAGTTTGATCCCTGGTACCACAAAAAAAAAAAAAAACAACTTTAAACCATAAAGTTTAAAAGACTAAAGGTATTTATTTGTTTTATAATGAACATTCCAATGCCACAAATATAAAATGTATCATCCAGAATTTAAACAGCTCCTTGGTTTCAATGTTCTGTCTTTATTTGCCATTCCATCCATCAACACAGAGGCAAGTTCAAAAGTGTTTAAACCAGTAACAAAGGCTTAGGATTCTAATACTCAGGACCAACTGGCCAGCTATTGAAGAGTTAAAACCAGAGATGGGCATCTTTTCTTCTCCAGGAGTTGCCTTGGTTCCATTACCTTGCTTTAGACAGGAGAGTAGTGACACAGGGCGCCTCACAAGCGACCCACTGTAGGTAAAATGTTTTGCTGTAAAACAACGCTGATACTAGTATGGATGAGCGGGGTAATGGGCTCTGAGGAACACTTGTCACATGTGGGCAGAGAGACTGAAGAAGTCAGTCCACAGGTTTAACAAAAACCCTGTGTTTCATTCAAACTACTACATGTTTTCTGCTGAAATTAGTTTTCTGAATAAGCTTAAATAAAATAGTTCAGGTACAATATACCAGAGTTGAGCACATTCAAAATAGCTTCTTTGGATACAGTTGTCATTAAGACAGTTGGGATATTTGGTTTATCTTTTAAAGAACATTGTTAGTGCAATGTTCCATTTTAAAATCACACTGCAATTAGAACTCTTAGCAACTACCATGGCATTTATTAGTTGACAACTTTACATTCTGAAGATCAGAAAGTTAAGCAGTGTTGTTTTCTTTATAAAATTTTAAATTTCTGCAAATATAAAAATATTGTTTGCTCCTTTAAAATGCCAGTTTTGCCACGATGTTCCAGAGCTCTGGCCGCAAAAGCTTCTCAAGTTTTACTGTCCATGGTGTCCTTATTTGTAACTGAGACCCATCTGCTATTTTCCATCTGAAGCTGGAAAGAGTTAAGAGAATTAGCTTCTGCTTTGCTTTGAAGAAAAATACACAAGATTACTAAATATTTTTCTTTACAGTAGTAAAAAATGAATTTAAGACAAAAACCACCTCACCTTCTTCAGCAGTTTATAGCAAAGTGAAAGCAGTTGGATCAACAGAGCCATCATGGTTCTTGTCTTTGTAATACACTTATCGACCTATAGCAATGGAAAGCATGCAAATCATGCTCTAAATGTGGCACTTTAACAAACTTTACCATTTATTTAGTTTTTAAATGATTTGATTTCTCCATCATGGCACTCAGAGCATTAAAGACAAAGATATAGGTACATGAGATGACTTTAACCCCAGACAGAATAAAGGGATGAGTCACTGCCGGGCAGTCCTGCACATTGCATGGAACACCGAGAAGAATGGGTAAGAAAACACCTCTTCTGCTTCGGGCTGTGGCTGTGAAAGCCCTGCTCTGCAGTTCCTTGCACTCTGCACATTTCCTTAGGTAAACAGAAAGCCCAGATGGAGGTGTTTGTGCCTCAGACGGGTGATGCCTTAAGGACTTCAGAGTAGCTGCTCAATGCTTTGGAATTAATCTGTGTCCAAAAAGCTAATTCGGTTTGTTGTACCTGCTGTTCCCTGCAGTCAATTATAAAGCAGGTAATAAATGGTCCTGTCACTTAAGGCATGAAAAATAAATTGCC
The DNA here is from genome assembly GCA_004363535.1 of Dasyprocta punctata. Classification (NCBI taxonomy): domain Eukaryota; kingdom Metazoa; phylum Chordata; class Mammalia; order Rodentia; family Dasyproctidae; genus Dasyprocta; species Dasyprocta punctata. The sequence continues at coordinate 25,145 of RJWM01003063.1, read as the reverse complement.
CCTTTGTGGCTATTAATGCTTTGTTTCCCCCCAAAAAAGCAACTGGAGCTAACCTGATAAGGACAGACATCTGCTAGTTCACATACCTACCTGAATAACCCACCCTCTCTTTTACCTTTAGAAATACTTTATTCTGCAAAGATGTTTTAGTTACTGTCTGGAGCTGGTGGCACAGAGGAATTAGCTTGTTTATTTCCAGGAGAAGCATAAGCTTGTCATCATCTTTCAGCTGAAATGCAATTTAGGAAGTTACAACAACTTCACAAAACTCCATCTTTTATACTTTAAATACCTTCATATCTTAATAATATATTAATATAATAATATGTAGACATAAGATTCCCCACCAGCACCAGGCAGGCTGACATGTGTTACCTGTTTTGAAAACGCTTGTACACTTGAAGTAAACTTTAATCCTTCTGCAGCAAAAACCTGGCAGAAAGGGAGAGCATCACTATTTTAGGTTGATGTCTTATGGGTAGATATCAAGAACTATACTCACAAATAATTTTATATAGTTTTAAAAATATAACAGACATTTAAAAAAAAAAGTGTCATAGAATTCCTAAAGTTTTTGCTGTGCCCAGGAAAACACAGAAGTCTTTCCATGACCCAGTACAAAGTCAATCCCTGCAAAGGTTCCTCTGCATCTGGAAACATGTAATAGTAATACTCAGACTGTGATATTCAACCATACAAATTCTATCTAGGTTTCTGGAGGAATCCTGAGCTCATCTCATAATCTCTAATTTAAAAAGGGTGATAAATCTTGGAGCATAAGATAAACTTTAGAACTGTTGCTTCCACCTAAACAAGATTAAATTTGTCACCTATAAACATTCCGCAGCCAGCTATTTTGAGAGGAACAATTTGGATTGCTTTTTGTTGTTCCAGGTTGATTGGCTACTGTACATTTTACAATTTAGTGAAAAGAACAAGATGATGAAGAACAGTAGTGAAACATAAGACTGGACAGATATGAATATTTCAGGTGCTAGAAGGACATGTAGAATATTTTAGAGTGAGTAATATCACCAGGTTAAAGGAATGAAGACTTAGCTTTAGGTGGTAGCCATAATAAGGAAGAGAGAACAGGGCAAGTTTGGGAGTGATTTATGAAAAATAACAGGTTTTGATAATAAACTGAAGAATATGAAGGAGAAAGCAATATTCCAGGTTTTTACCCTTTATTCACCAACCTTAAAACACTTTGCTGTTATTGGGTTCAAAAACTTTAAGATCAGTCTTGCATGTTTGCCTGTCCTTTAAAAGGGAAACCAATGAGCTATACATCTGGATTCTAACCAAGCTGGAATATTTACTTCACCATGTGTTCCCCATCATTCCACATTACCCCTAGCTGTTCTGCATAAGTTCTCTTTCCTTTTTAGCCTGCAAACCCCTTGAGTGTAGGATCCATGTCTGTCACATAGAGTACCATGGTTTTAAGACGACCTTAAATCAGGTTCAGTGATGCCCACTTGCAGTCCTAACTACTCGAGGCTGAGGCAGGATGGCAATTTCAAAACCATCCTGGACATCTTAGTCTTGCCTCAAAAAATAAAAAAAGGGTTGAGTGTGTAATTCACTAGCAGAGTGCCTCTGGATTTGATCTCCAATACCGCAAAACAAACACCTGATAACTCTGAAGTCTCCATTTCTGAACAACCTTGACATTAGTCTTGTGTGCTCTACTTGCCCTTTGTAGTCAATATGAGCAGAACAATACTCTAAATCTTTCCATCCTCTAAATCTGGTGTTCTTCAACGTCTGTTTTCCTTATCTGAGTAAATGGGACCATCCTTTACCAAGTGGTCAAGTCAGAAACCTTATAGAACATACATAAAGTCAGTCATTGCTTCTCAGAACCTACCATGAACTTATACCATCATTCTTGGAAGAAAAGTTCTTTCCTGGCCCACAGAGTTGTCATTTTCCTCTGGCTCACTCCATTTACCTACAGTTGCTTCTTTACTGTTCTGTTTCATCTAGCCTACCCTTAGACTCCAGGGCATCTCTTCTTTCTGAAATACTGTACCCCCTCTTATCCATCTGGCTCAGTCTCTCACTTCATTGATGTCTCTATTCTAATGTCACATCCTTAGAGAAGTCTTTTGACCACCCCTGTATTACCTTTATATTCTTATCCTGTGTGATTTTGTCTCCAAGAACTTATATATGTGCATTATTTTATATTGTCTTTCTCCAGTAGAATACAAGCTTCATGAGGACTGAGCTTTGCTTAGATCTTTTTTCCACAGGGCCCATATCTGACACATAGTACAAGTTCAGTAAAAAATTTTTGAATGAAATAGATGCCATTTTATGTTAATCACAGTTGGGGACAATCAGCAGGCACAGGTTTAATGAATCAGCTCCTCCAGAAGAAGCTGAGTACTACATAGCTGACAATGGACATGGACCAAACTCAACAGAATGAATCCCAGATGTAGTTCAACTGCTTTAAGGGAAACAGTTCTTTTATAGTCTATGTATTGGGTGATACTACGTCCCCCAAGTCCTCATATACTTTTGATGGGGCTAAGTCTGGGATTTGTGATTGGTTTGTTGTCTAGTGCTGGGATTGGTGATGTGAGTGCTGCATCTGCCCAGGGGTGGAGCTGACATACAGTGTAAGGGAGGTAGGTCTGTCTCTCTGTCTCTGTCTCTCTCTTGTCTCTGTCTCTGTCTCTCTCTGTCTGTCTGTCTGTCTCTCTCACCAGCACGTCTTGCTGTTTGGGTGGCCGCCATGCTGCCTTGGAGCCAACTAAGTATACATGGAAACTCCTGAGAAACTGTAAGAAATAAACCTTTCCTTCCCTATTTTGGGGCATCAGGTATTTTGTCTTGGCAATGAGTCAAAAGTAACTAAGACAGTCTACTTCACATAAAAATCCAAAAGAAATACTTTCTGCATTTTTTATATGTTGACAATCATCTGCTTAACCTGAAACTTTTCATGAAGAGGTTAAGGTAAAAGTACACAAAAGCACCACAAGAAACTATTCAGAAATTAAAAGTGCTAACAATTTCAACTTTCAAATAGAGGTATACTCTTAGCAGATGGGCTCATGTGGGGAAAATAGGAAGGGAATTTTGCAATCTACTTGCCAATCTAAAGACATTACCTGGCGGGGGGTGTATGTAGGGTTCCATTAGACACAGGGCAAAGAGGAGAGTGCCAACACATCTGTCTCTCCATAAATGCTCCAAATCAGCATAAGTGTAGAAGGAGAGGTCACTAACATGCACTGAATACCCTCTAATGGTCTTCAACACATGACAGCAACTTTCTATGCATTATCTCATTTAATCGGTATCATTCATCCAATACAATAATGACAAGTCAAAAGCCTTTCTAGACCTTTGGAAGGTACACGGGATTGTATCTGCTCACAGGTATTTTCATCTACTTGAAAAAAACCTAAAACTCATTGCAACTATTGACTATTCAACTTTATCCCCATAATACTTAAATTTCTTTCCAATGAGACAACTGAGAAAGCTCCACAAAATGTTACAGCAAACCTCTACTTTTTGACCACTCACTATGGCACACAGGTGTGTACACATGCAAACACAGCTGCATGACATAATAAATCATTTAGAAAATCACTTAAAACCCACGTTTTTCTCACAACTAAAGTAGTGGCATAAAGTAAAACTAAAGCATACCTCTAGGTGATGAATTAAATCCTGGGTAGTTTTCAGCGGTCCCTCTCCTCTAAAAACAAGTTATTAAGAAAGTAAAAAAAGTTATTGCCAGGGTATTGGTTGTATATTAGATTTTTAAAGCATTTTGTGTAGTAACAGTTCACAAATTTTGAAGAATAATATCAACAGACGTACCTTTTTTTTAATTTTAATTTTTTTTTTTGTGGTACCAGGGAACCTCGTGCCTGGCAGGCAGGCACTTTATGCCACTGAGCTAAATCCCCGGTCTTATTTTTTTGAGACAGGGTCTCACCATGCAGTTCAGGCTGGCCTTGAATTTACTTTGTAGCCCAGGCTGGTCTGGAACTCACAACGATCCTCCTGCCTCAGCTTCTGAGTGCTGGGATTAAAGGCGTGAGCCACCACGCCTGGCTTTTCATACTGACTTTTTTTTAAAAAGACTTTTTTGAGTTTATTCTAAAAGCAACTAATATTACATTTTAGGGTACTTCTTCCCAGTAAACACTGTATATGTTAATTTTATAATGTAAGACATTTAAAACTGACAAGTTAGTTTTAAGTTCTATTTGTCCTTTTTATTTTTTATTTCATTTTGTTCCATGAATTAAATATATGCAATATCTTAACCAAAAGGTTATATAATGGAAACAGGATCAACCCAAAAATTAGGAAATTCTCACTTCTAATTGTAATTTCAACTCTTAGTAGAAACCTAGTCCAGCTTTGATGAGGCATATTACTTATCCTTTAATTCTAACTGTAGAAAATAGTCATAATAATACCTGTGCTACCAGTCTCATCAAGAGATTGAAAATACCAAATTATAAACTACTAAGAAGAATTAAGAGCTCTAAAAAATGAAAAGTAAATTATAAGAAAAAGAACAAATGCATTAAGGAGAACAGTGGAAGTTAGAGATGTAGCTGAGTAGTAGCCTAGCAAATGTAAGATCCTGGGTTCAATTCCCAGTATCCTGCCTTGCCCCAAAAAACCAATGGACTGGGTATAAATCGAATTCGCACTCTAGCAGCAACTAGCTGTGCCACTTAATAGCTATGAGATGTGAACCAATCGTTGCTGCTCTCTGTTAAACAGAGGATCAAATTACATTGTGAAGCAAAATCCATTTTAAAATCTATCAGGCTGGACTCAGGGTATAGCTCAGTGGTAGTGTACTTGCCTAGTATGTGTGAAGCCCTTGATTCAAGCTCTAGTACAGCACAAAATAAAAAAAAATACTATAAGGCCTGGTTAGGTCTGATATTTTTTAAACTATAAGGTACTACAGAATCCTAAATATATAAACTATCAATAAATATGACTTATTACATATAAATTATTGAGAAACCATATAAGTTATTACAGTGAGCTTAAACAGTAGTCTGAAGAAGGGCTATAAGATTACCCAGGAAAACCATGAAGCTTGACAATGTGAAGGCCAACAGTTGGCCTCAGAAATAAGTACCTAGATGAGGTTGGTGAACCAGATTTTAAAGGAAAATGGAAAGATTGTTAGGGAAAACAGGTATATAAACCTTGTGGATTTGTGCTAATAATTTTTTGAACAATGTTTCATGTCTATATCTTATACCCTAAACAACTGCTGTGAATGTAACAATATGCAATGTGCTGATTATTGTTAAAAAATATAAATAAATACATAAACCTTGTGGACATGAAACAAAACCAATGTAAAAAACAAAAAACACCAATCTGAGGATTTACCACAAGGAGATAATTACATAACCAAGACATGCCTAAATGATACAAGGTATCATCTATTACAAAAAATTTCCCTTTCTTGCAAGTCATCATTCCTAGCCACTACCCATATTTTAGAACAAGTCTTAGCCCACAGAGCTTTTGTAATCCCTACCCATCATGAACCTTAACCTTGATGGGAAGTACTATATCCTTTACCAAAATCTACTATTTATTCTGACTTTGAAACAAAAAATGCTGACCATATCATTCCAAAATACTCTGATATAAGAACTAATTAATACATTTGATTGGGGCTGTAATTTGTATGTATCACTGCCAGGTGACTCTGAATGTGTGGGCCAGCAGTGGTACATGCATGACTGTCCCACTGGGCAGCATGGGATAGTCCCATCTGGTGATACAAGCTGCCTGATGGGACAGTCATACATATACTACCAGTGGTTCAAGCTGGCAAAAATGTTTGTTAAACAGGCAGTTGTGATCTTAAAAAAATGCTGATGAACCCTTGGGCAAGATTTTTACATATCAAACTATATTCATTAAGTTAATGTATTTTTCTAGTTTGTATTAGTTAAAAACTTTTTTAAAGCATCACTTTCATGCCAATTAGTGATAATTCTATCCAAAAGTTGACATTTTTGTTATATCAGTAGTCTGTCGAAATTTATTGTGCATATAAGAGTTGCATTTTGTGTTTTTTTGCAGACTTGAGCCATCAGGTTTTAAAAAAGAATCCACTAGGAAAGGAAGCTAATAAGTCATGCTAGGAGGACTCAATCACAGGAGAACCTTGATAAAGATGATTTAAGAACAAAGGAAGGGAACCAACAAAGAATAGCCTAAATGATAAGGCATTAACAAATGGTAGGTAAGCTGGGCATGGTGGCGCCCACCTTTAATCCCAGCACTAAGGAGGCTGAGGTAGGAGGAGCGTTGTGAGTTCGAGGCCAGCTTGGGCTACAACACGAGCACAAGGCCGGTCTGAGCTACATAGTGCACCCCTGCCTCAAAAACTAGGGCTGGGAGAAGGGTTAGCTAGAAACTATCAAATGTAGATATCAATTATCTTCCAGGTTTCCAAAAAAAGAAAAGACAGATTGCAGAAAGTTAATGAAAAATTTAAAGTTGCTTCTTAATAAAATTCTAGAACAGATCATTAAACATATAGCATTTTAGCTAAGTGCAATTACTATACAATGTGTATAGATTACAGCCACAAAAGACTATGGAATCTGATCAATTCTAACTTTAGTAAGACATTTAAACCGGGCGTGGTGGCACATGCATGTAATCCTAGCACTTGGGAGGCTGAGGCAGGAAGACCACCATGAGTTTGAGGCCAGCCTGGGCTACATAGTGAGTTCAAGGCTGACCTGGACTATATGGCAAGATTCTGTCTCAAAAAGAAAAAAGAAAAAACAAAAAAGGTGTGGAGGGGGGGCATTTAATTAAGAGCCTTGTAACATGGACAAGACAGAGACTAGAAGAAACACAAAGTTTGGGAAATTCTTATTTCCATAATAAACGCTGATTCATAGAAATTTGGCAACCTATAGAGGTACGCCTTATAGCTCCATTCATTGGTCTATGTTTCATCAATCACTCTGTAAAGTTATAAAAGGCGTGCTCAGTCAGGTGTGATGGCACACACCTATAATCCCAGTTACTCAGGAGGCTGAGGCAGGAGGATCACAAATTCAAGGTTAGCCTGGCAACTTAGTGAGACTGTCTCAAAAAATAAAAAGAGCTGATGATGTAGTTGGTGGTCCCAGAATCCCAGGCTGAGGTAGAGAATTGTTAGGTTTGAGGGCTGCCTGAGATATATAGCAACTTCAAGGGTACCCTAAACTACATAAAGAAATAGATTAAAAAAAAAAAAAAAAAGCTGAAACTGTAGCTCAGTGGTAGAACACCTCAATCGCAAGTTCTGAAAAAAATCAAAAGAAAATTAAAGGCATGTTCTCAAAACATACTGATGCTGGTTGAGATGCACCAATATGTAAGATGACAAAAGCATAATGTAAAATTATTTCAAGATTACGGAAAGAACGGTGCACAGACATAGAAATGGATCCCTTCTAAACCTAACTCTTAATTAAATGTGTCTTCTTTCTACATCTGCTGAATTATAACTACTTCTTGTCTTTTTTATCGTATATTTACTGGCATTAACCCATCAATGATTTAACACAGCACTTTGTCCTTTACCACATATTATTATACTGATTATAAAAAAATCAAAATGTAACCACATCACCTGGTAAATAAATACAGACAATAGGCCATCCTGGACATGTTCCGTCCATATCGAACAATCTCATTCTCCTGATCTTCCCACTTCTCAATTTCACAGTCGGCATCAGAAGTAAGCAAGCCCAGTTTAAGTCCAAGCTTTGCTATCTTGGCTTGCTCCTACAAATGTACATCATATTCACAACTTCGTCATGACTGATGTGAAAGGAATATCAGATGTAAGATGATCAGAAAAGAAGAGGTCTTACCTCTGAGTCAGGCTTGTCCGGCTTCAGTGATCTGTTTACGTTGTTCTTCTGTGATAATAAAAGGATTGCAGTATCTTAGAAGGCAGTGTATTTAAATGTAAGGGAATTCTATAGTAACAGAAAGTGTAACTTGTAATAAAGTCTAATTTTAACACATCTAGTATATAGTTAAATTACATTAATCAGCTACAAACCCTTTTATAAAATCTGGGATCTGTCATCTGTCCTGCCCTTACACGTCAGCCACCCCCACCATCATTTTTACATCCCTCATCACCAGTTCTCTCTTCTGACACAATCTGCTCTTCATCGGTATTACTATCATCACCAACAAATTCTCTCTCCTCTCTGGTTTCTTAAACCTGTACTCTCTGATACTGTAGCCACTAACCACACATGGCTACAGCACACCTGAAATGTGGCTCTCTGATGAAGATGTGCTGTGTGTGTAAAACACACAAAGAGTGGGGAGACTCAAGGTGACAGAAAGACTAAGAGGCTTCCACAATTATACGCTGATGATTTGTGGACATGATAATATTTGGCATAGGCTGGATTAAATAAAATATGAAATTTTACAACTTTGTTTTTAAAAATATGGCTACTGTAACATTTAAATTATAGATGTGCCTTGAACTATATTTCTATTAAACAGCCTGAGCTAAGCTGTCAGAGAGCATCCAGTCTTTTTCATTGACTCAACAGTATCAAATTATTTTCTGGGTGTTAAACTCGTGCCAGGCAGGCCTAGGCAACAGGAACACCACACGGAACAAACTATTCCTGTAAATCCCTACCTCTGGAATTTATATTTGAGCACCTTTTTCAGCATTGCTGCACCAGTGCCTAGAACAGCCCCTGGCAAGTAGTAGGTGATCAGGGTGTACTGAATGATTGACTGAATAAACAAATCCTTTTTTTTTTTTATCTGTCTCACATAAAACATTTGACCTGTTATAAATCCCATGGACCAGCCGGGCGTGGTGGCGCACGCCTTTAATCCCAGCACTCGGGAGGCTGAGGTAGGCGGAGCGTTGTGAGTTCGAGGCCAGCTTGGGCTACAACGCGAGTGTAAAGCCGGCCTGAGCTACATAGTGCGACCCTGCCTCAAAAAATCCAGGGCCGGGAGTTTGGCTCAGTGCCTTAAGCGCCTGCCCTGGCAGGCGCGAGGTTGTGAGTTCAATCCCTGGTGCTGCAAAAAAAAAAAAAAAAAAAAAAAAAAAATCCCATGGACCATCAAAGTACTCCCTACTTTGTGACTGGGGAACTATTTCTAATTTTATCTGGCATATAATTTCCAAATCTTTGATTTTCTCATTTCTTCCTTCTCAGAAGCTACTTCGACACAGTCCATTTTGTTTCCTCTACTTCTTTTTTTTTGTACTGGGGATAGAACTCATAAGCTCGTGCTTGCCAGGCAGGCACTCCTGCCACTGAGCTAAATCCCTGGCTCTTGTTTCTTCTACTTCTGAAATTAGTTTTAGGCCACTTGATGGTTTTAGAATCACGATTACTGATTTTTTTTTTTTTTTTTGAGATAGGGTCTCACTCTGTAGTTCAGGCTGACCTTGAACTCGCTATGTAGCCAAAGATGGCCTCAAATTCATGGTGATCCTTCTGCCTCAGCTTCCCAAGTGCAGGAATCACAAGCATGCACCACCACTCCTGGCCATTTCTGTTTTTCATAGCCTACATTTTCTTAAAAATGACAAATTTCTATAGAATGGTCGCTTCAAATGAATTGCTTCAGTCATCAAAATGTCACCTGTGTAACATGACTGATGTTAAAAGGTTATCAGTTGGAAGACAGGAATTTTTGCTTCCAAAGGAATCTTAGGATCACTGTCTACCTAATTCATCCCTTTAAATCTCTTTCTCATACACATGGTATGTTTTTATTTGGTAGAAAGCACATGAAAGTTCTTAGCTTATAGAAAACAACTTTGACATTGCAAATTAGACTCAAGACATGGAGGACAAACTAATTTGTGTGTGTGTGTGTGTTACCAGGAATCAAACTCACAACCTCATGTCTGCCAGGCAGGTGCTTAAGCCACTAAGCCAAACTCCTGGCCCTAGTTTTTTAAGACAGGGTCACACTATGTAGCTCAGGCCGGCCTTGTGCTCGAGTTGTAGCCCAAGCCGGCCTCGAACTCACAACGCTCCTCCTACCTGGGATTAAAGGTGTGCACCACCATGCCTGGCTCAAAATAAATTATTAATCACAAATTCTGTTACCTGTTCTCTTAAATCCCCAAACCCAACACAAACATTCAGAGTATAGGCCATATGTAGTCTGCTAAGTAGACCTAGAGTTAGAAGCTGCACAACCAACATTTAACGTGTTCCCACCAGCTTGAGCTACCAGTGGTACAAGCCTGATTGTCCCCTTGGGTGACTGTACCACTGGTAATACAAATGCATCTAATCCCTTTTATTGGTCTTTTTACTAATAAAAGTAATAAAAAGTCACCCAGTGGGCAGTCATGCATGTATTGCCAGTAATTCAAGTCATTTGGCAGAGAGACATACAAACTATGGCCCCATCGTGAACGTGGTAAGAGCCAAACTATTCTGCAGTGAAGGAAGGGAAAGAATAACAGGCAACAAGAGCATAATGATCTGTTGGCCATGGAAGGGCATGCCCATACTCCTAGCACTTGGGAGGCTAAGACAACTAACTGCAAGTTCAAGGCCAGCCTGGGCCACATAGTGAGTCAACATAACAAAAACCTGTCTCCAAATCAATCAATCACCATGAAAAAATGCATAATTTAAATTTTAAATTCACATGCACATATACAAACATTCTGAAATGTCATAATTCTACTTACCATTGGCTTTGGCAGTGAAAGGTAGCCATACTTCTCTCCTACAAATAACATATATAACTTAAAAACTTTTTTCTATTATTCATGTTTAACTTTAAAATATTAAATGGGAAAGTTAGTCATTATTTTGGTAATTCAGTCTATTAATTATACGTGGTTGAGAAATAAACTCCTGATTTGGTGGCAAACATGAAAACTGAACACTCGCATCTCTGACTGCCAGTCTCTCCAACATAAAGGAAGAAAAATAAATGTCTCACTGACACTGACTTCCACTTAAAATTGGCTTTGCACACAGAGCATTCCTTTTACAGAAGTCTGCCTCTGTTGAAGCCAGAGACTCTTTTTAAAACCAGTACCGGCATCAGTACTTCTTTCTTCTCTGCATACACCAAAGCAAATAATTTACAACCAACCTTATAATGCATTCTCAGTCAGGGAAGAGGACAACCCCAGTAAACCAGAAAGGAAGGTAAAGAAAGCAAATAACAGGTTGTTTGGGCTATGAACAGACACAAGGCATAAAATATAAGTAACTAAGAAAAGGAAGCGGATGGAAAAGCCCACTTTATCCCTGCCACATTTATAGTATTTCTGGTTTGCAGATCATGAACAGTCAGGTTACAGTGGATGACAGATGCTTTTTTAATGCTAGTTTGTGATATCTAGGTTAAGAATTTAAGTAATCTTATATTATGTAACTTTGTGATCCTCTATACCGCTCAGGATCCTGAGCCCTCCACATTTACTCTCCAAAAGGAGAGGGTGGGTGGAAATCAACCATTTAGGTCTGTAACATCTCTGAGATACTACAGAGTTACACAAACTAGAATATAATACAAAGGAAAGAGAGCCTTTATATAATCTGGTTTGCTACCATTACCATCTACCTGGTAGTATTTATTGCTTGGTGGCTCCAATCCCTGTGGTCCTCTTTTAAGTACTTACTTGTTTTGTTCTCTGTTCCCATCCAGTTTACAAATAGAAGAAACCACAGTGATCATATAAAAACCATGTAGTCTCAATTCTAGTCTATCCATAGTGGATGGTGGAGTACTATGCTGAGAAAGAGTAGAAGTCCATGTTTGAGCTCAGTGGAAAAGGAAAAGATCAGATCAATCAACAACTACTGTCATGGAGCAAGAATTAGGAACTGCAGCACCATGTGTATTTGCCTACTCTGATCTAGTCTGACTCCCTTGTTTTACAGATGGGAACTGAAGGACAGAAGTTAAAGGACTTGGTTCAAGGTCACATAATGGTAAAAACAAAAATAAAACATGCTATTGTTTATTATATTGTAAGCATCATGACAAATGATTTCATAAAAAGCTGAAATTTAAAGGACCAGCTAATGCGCCCAGGCCTCAGTTGCTAATAGGTTGTGATAGCCAATTATCTCTTGTATAGTTTAGCCAGCCCCACTCTCAGCGAACAGAAGAAGTCTACTGGCTCTCAATTGCTTGTTCCTTGTGTGATACCTTTTGAAATGCCTAGAACTGGAATCTTCCAGTCATTTCTGGAATGGGCTTGGAGAAAACAGCAAAATTCAAAACTGGGAGCTGAAGTTACAAGCATTTTTTACAGAACTGGTTCACTCTCATCAGAACACTCAGGGCTGGATTAAGAGAGTGAGTGGTTGATAAACTTCATTATTGGCATCATTCAGATTCAGTAACTCTCCCTGCTGTCTCTAACTTACTCAATGGGAGCCACTTCTTCAAACCTCACATACATTTGGAAATATAACCTATGTCACAAGCTTACTGAGAGGATTAAATGAGACAATACACATCTAGCACTTACCAAAGGACCCTGTACATAGTAAGTCCTCAATATGTGGTACCTATTATTATTTGTATGACTATATTATTATGCTAGTAGACTTCTGAATGAGCTTTCTATAATTTTACCCACACAGACACTAGCAGCTTGTAGTTTGTTTGTTTTATTTTTCACTCAACCTCCTCCTGCTTTTTTCATAGAGGCTAATCTTGGTAGGAGAAAGACAACTCAGAAAAAAAGCAGACTTAACTAATGTTACAATAAATGTCCAGTGAGAGAAATCTTTCAGAGGTTATCAATCCTCCCCTGGAAAATGTTTGAGCTTGCTTCGTATAGACAAACAAGGGTAGGCTCTTTTCCACTGAGTGCAGTCAAGAGATTTTCTATAGCCAGGAGTGAAGGGACATGCTTCTAATCCCAGCACTCTAGGAGGCTGAGGCAAAGGATCGCAAGTTTGAGCCCAGCCTGAGCAACTTAGCAGGTAGCAAGGGTCTATCTCAAAAAAAGGTCTGGAGATGTAGCCCAGTGTGAAGGCCTTGAGTTCAATGCCCAGTGTGTGTGCATGGTGGGGGTGGGGTGGGGGAAGGCGATGCTATTCTGTGGTGGAGCTGGATGAGCTATCCCCAAAGCCCTGGAAAGTGAAAAGAGATAGGAGGAGAGGAAAATCAGAGAATGGGAGAGGTAATAATTAAAGGGAAAAACTGGACCTGGTGTTTTTTCATAAGCTATTTATTTAGCCTTACTGTAAGAATAATCATTGTCAGGATGCTGATGAGAATCAAAATAACAATTGTTCAGAACTTACTAGGAATGAATTTCTAAATCTTCACACCCACCATATGAGGTAGTTACATCGTTATTACCCTTGAATTACAGATATAGAACTTGAAGACACAGACGTTAAATTAGAGTGACCGGGGCAGTTCAGAACCCTGACAGTCTTGTTTCGAGAAGTTGGTTTTTGAATTCTACCCAATTCTGTCCTTCAGCATGAGATTATCACTCAAATCCCGGCATAAGAAAGCAACACCTTGGGCCAGGGATTTAGCTCAGTGGCATAAGTGCCTGCCTGGCAAGGGTAAAGTTGTGAGTTCGATCCCCAGGACAAAAAAAAAAAAAAAAAAAAAAAACAGGAAGCAACACCTTGATGGGAAATAGAACTTGGGTTTGTTTCTTTCTCATGCTTATCAGCCTCCATTTGCTATTCTAATTGCTACTCAGAAACTGGCCCAGGATTAAGTGGGAGGAATAACTGTTAAAGGGGAGCTTGGGGCTTGGTTTATTCTTTTTCTTTTTTGGGGGAGTGGGGTTCCGGGGATCGAACTCATGACCTTGTGCTTGCCAGGCAGGTGCTGTGCCACTGAGCTAAATCCCTAGTCCCAATGGTGGCTTTCTTGATAGGAAAAAAATATATTATAAATCCTTTTTAATAGAAATAAAAGAGGAAAGATAGACCCAAAAAACTGATAAAACAGCCAGGCTTACATAGAGTGAGGATCCCAGAAACAATGAGAAAGGCACCTCAGGCCCTTGGTCAAGGGACTAGGACGAGGAGAGAAATCTGGGTCTATTCAGGTTCACAATGGTGAGCTCACTGGCCCAGGAGTATAGGTCGGTACAAGCGCTGACCATTCAGCCACAGCCTGTTTTAATGGGAGAAGACAAACACCCCGCACGGAGCAGTATGAGAGAAACCTGTCCCAAGCCCAGTGGTCCCCTGGTAGAGGAGAATCGGCTGGCCAGGCCTGGAACCACATTCTTTAGGGGCTGCAGCTCATCGTACAGCTCTCCGCAGGGCACCTGGAACATGCGTCCAAGTGCATGGAACCCATCATATTCCAGAAAAATAGCCAGTCTCTGGCACTTTCACGGGCCAGTGTCACCAGATGCAAGAGGGGAAAGGACAGTGTGGCTCAGGGCTGTAATGAGAGGCTGGCAGGAGGAAGACACACTAGGAAAACCTTCTCACCTGGAACTCAGAATTACACCAACTTCAGTTTGTGCTCACTAGGCTTTCACAGCTGGCAGAAGCCTCTTGAGTCTGCTCAGCCCGAGGCCTTCCTTACTGTGCCAAGGACACTCACACTCACACTCACACCCAGGCAACGAGGGCTCCTCAGACACCAGTCAGAGAGGGGCTGGGTCCGGCAGGCATGCTGGCTTCCCCAGACCAGACACCCTGTTGCCTTGCCTCACTTCCTAACAATCCCCACAGTTAGATGACTGTTCCTCCTTACATGTACAGCCATCATGTCACCTTTCAATATGTGAAAACTTGCTTCATATAAAAATTTCTGTAACTAAGAATACTTTTCAAAGCTTCAAAATGATATACCATTCACACTGACCATCAAAGAATTCTTTAAATATGGAATCACTGTAAACGTTTATTTTACTTACAAGTGATATTATATCTACAAAGTCTATCATTCCCTGGTTAAGTAAATTGATATTTATCGTAAATGGGTATTTTAATATGAATTGCTTAAATATTCTTATTCAGTAAAAATATGTAATTTGATGTTATAACTTTAATAACATTTTATTTTAGAAAAAAAGATCATGCTTCGACACTAACAGAAAACATTTGAAGGGAAAAAATATTTTTAAAAAACAAATAACAGGTCATACAGTACAATGGGAAATAAATAAAACTCCCAGTGGATGTTAAAATAGAGTAAAAATGATGCCTTCCTATACATTGTATGGTGCTATTCTACATGTTGTAGAAATAGCAATGAACTTACCCACCACAGGCAATATTCCAAGTTTATGCAGTCATCAAGGAAACAGATTTCATCCAAGTGGAAGGAAAGCAATTCAAAAATCAAATAACTACATTCATTTCATTATGAAGATAGTAGAATTAAATCAGAGAATTTCTATATTATAGAAGAGCCTTGTACTAAAGTTAAACAACAATTTGAGGAAAATTAAAAAATGACTTAATTTCAATAGGAAAACTAGAATGTTAATTCAAAGAAATCTACTACAGTATAATAAATCTTGCTGCTTGGATGCTATAATAAAGAAAAACAAATTAGCTCAATGGCATAAGTGCCTGCCTGGTAAGTGTGAGGTCGTGAGTTCGATCCCCGGTACCAAAAACAAAAACAAACAAACAAAAAAAAAGAAGAAAGAAAGAAAAGAAAAAATATATACATGTTATTCTAAAAATTCAGGTAGGCTATAACAAAATAATTTTGCAGCCAAGGCTTAACACTAAAAAACTAATAGAGTTACTAATACAGTTAATAATATATAAAGAAAAAATAAAATAATACATTGCACTACGTGGACAGTTTCTCACCTCGTCTTCCTTCAAACACATCGCTAATTTCTCTCAGCAGCGTAGACATGTCACTAATTTGAGACTCCCAAGCTTCACAAAATACATCCAGGTTTTCTTTAGCAATTTTACTAGATGGATGCAATGTCAGTGTTTCAGCAGCAGAAATTATCTAAAGAAACACAACACACAGAGGTATAAATTTTAAAATCTTATACCTCAAAATCACACTGGAGATCAAGTTTAAGTCTATACTGTTCAACTCAAAAACAACAGCCAGGCACGGTGGCATAAGCCTATAATCCCTGCTACTCAGGAGGCTGAAGCAGGACGATCAAGAATTCATTGACTACCTGGACAACTTAGTGAGAACCTGTATCAAAATAAAAGATTTTAAAGAATCTGAGGATGTAGCTATGTGGTAGCATGCCCCTAGATTTGATTCCCAGAATGAGAAAAAAAGAAAAAAAGAACCATGAAAACAATGAAGTAGTTTCCACACAGAAGCCCTATGTTGAACAATATGGTAATATATAAGAGGACAAGTCTGTTGTTTTTTAATTATGTGATCTATAGAAAATGATATTATAGGGAAATTAACATGATAATGTGATAAAGCTGCATCAACATGACTAACAAGTTATGTTGCTGTTCCATGGAATTTTATAGGATTATTCTCACACTGATAAAAACGGATGTACATAAATCACTAACATGGCTATTCACCTATTATGTGCCAGGGACTGTGCCCATCTTCTAGGTGCCGGGAAAACACCTGTGAATGAGTGATAAAGGTCCCTGTTTTCACTGGGTTCACATAACAATAAGTGAGACAGACAATTTAAAAGATATAAGATTTTTAAAGGAATAAATCATATGCATAAAAAGGGTAAGGAGAATGGTGCTCACAGCAGTATTTTAAGTAAGTTTATCACTGAAAAGGTAAAAGAAACAAAAGAGCTGACTGCATAGGGCAGGAGTCAAACCCTCTGGTTCTACTAAAATCCACTGGTGCCAAAGCATTAGGGAGACAGCCAGGTGGACAGGCAAATACTGAAGCTGCTTTCTCCCAGTAAACAGAGGTCTTCAGTTTGCAGTAGTGCTCAGCAGATGATCACTTTGGAACTTGACTCACATGGCTCCTGCTTCCACGATAAGCCTCTGACATGATTCTTTACAGGGAAGCACATGGTCATTTCCCCAGTGTCCAACATGCTGGAGGGCACACCCCCACACACACTGTGCCTAGGTCACTATCACTGTTGCCAGAGACCCAGGATTCAACATCTATTACCCAACACTGCAACCCAAGAGCAAGTCCTTGGTTGACCATAAGTGAAATAAGAAAGCCTGGAAAACTGCCTTTAGAGTTTAGGCTCTAAAAAAAGATAGGAAGATCTGCCCTTTACTTTTTTCCTTGGGATATAACATTGGACAGGGACAGTATTAAATGGAATATCAATGTTAAAAGACTTTTGAAAATTATAAAGACAAAGTCATATAGAAAATTCATATAAAATAACTCAATCTATTGAACTAGCAGAATATTCATTTCTGCAGATTCTCATGTAGTCATTTTCAAATGTACACACATTTAATAAATAATAATTATAGTATATGCACAAATTTGCATACTGCTATTTCTTTACATTTTAAGAAAACTTTTTTTGACATTGTTATCTCTGGTTATCATAATTACTATATTACCATCAAATGTATTATTAACCTAATTTAAGATAATTATTTTGCTTCCAATTGAATCTTATTATAAATGATGGTGTAGAAAACATTGTTTTGTTTTGTTTTTAAATCTCCCTATGTCCTTAGGAATTGTTAAGTTGAAATGAGCAAGTGTTTTTATAGCTTATTGTATGAGGATAGTTTACTTTCCAAACATGTTATAATGATATGCATTGTAAACAGCTTTAAAATGATATCAAACCTGGATTTCTTTTTCTTTTTTCTTTCTTTTTTTTTTTTTTTTTTTTTTTTTTTTTTTTTTTTTTTTTTTTTTTTTTTTTTTTTTTTTTGTTTTGTTTTGTTTTTTTGAGATGGGGTTTCACTGTACAGTTCAGGCTGGTCTTGAACTCATTTTGTAGCCCAAGCTGGTTGCAAACTTGCACTGATCCTGCTGCTTCAGCCACCTGAGTGCTGGGATTATAGGCATGTGCCACCGCACCCGGCCTTCAGATCTCATTTAAATGAGCCAGTTTGCTATCTGTCGAGATGACTAGCTAATCCAATGCAATATCAGTCTCCTTCAAGCACATTACCCACAGAAATTCCCTTACCTTTCTTTCTCTTAGTAGATTTGGCCTCTAGTTCTACAGAATCCTTTATACCTTCCTTCTACGCAATTTGTTATGATACTCCGGTAAGACATAATATAGAAGGAACAATCTGCTGTCATCATACCTGCTGGCCAGTCACCTGAAATGTCTCTTCTGCATGAATACAAGTTATTTCAAGAGGTTCTGTCCCAGATACATGTCTCAGCAATCGACAGGTCTACAAGAAAACATGTCTACAGTTCAACTTTCACACTCTCGTCCTTCTCAATACATAGTATCACTTCATAATTAAAAAGAAAACTAAATTTCACAAATTTATTAAAACCTATAACCATAAATTTGGACATTACTGAGATTGTCACTATATTGGTCATCAACATATTCTCTGGGGTCAAAGCAGGAAACAATAAAGGTATAACATATTTCTTCTTCCTGTCAGATCTTGAGAAAGTGTTCTAGGAATTATGCAAGAATCTAGTAGTGTCTATACATCTTCTGTATGAAGAAATTTAGCTCAGCTAAACTGTCAGTTACCACAGCTACACATTCTATCAACAAGTAGCACTTCCCATCATGATCAATTAATTTCTTCTTAGAGATAACAATGACTCAGGCAGACTAATGTCATGAGTAAAAAGTCTACATTAGAGGAAATTGCAGAACATCTTGAAGCTTAAAACAGAAAAAATTTTAAATTTTGTTTGACTTAAAAATTATTTGCTTTGGGATTTCTATAATTAGCAAGTTTATCTATAGTCAAAATATTTGGTTTGTAAACATAACAGCATCAAATCTATTAAATTATAGAAATAAATCTACAGTCATTTTAAGAATGTTCCCTAGAGGTTTCTAGGCCACTATGTTAACAAGTAAAGGAGAGGATGCTGATTGTGTTAATCTGAAGGTTCCTATTAACCATGAGTCTTTGCGATGTGTTTACCAGAGTATGTTAATGTGAAGACAGCTAGATGGTGCCTGCTGTGCCTTTATATACATGCTGGCTCGGACATACCTCATACAGAGTACACGAGAGCTCAGATTTGTTCCAACATTTTCAATAGATAGAAGGCTTATGATATGAACCAAATTAGAATTGTAACAAAAGTAGCAAGTGAGGTACCAACAACACACAACAGAGACTAGGGCAGAAAAGGAGAGGTTCAGAGAAGGAATCCTGTGTGAGATGTCCCCTTTGTACCTCCTCATCCTCTCCTCCCCTCTCAAATCTGCTTTTTGCCCTTGAAGAATGATGTTATCTATAGCTGTGTCTAGCCAGTGTGAAGCCCAGCAACAGATAAGCAGAGGCAGAAAGGAAAGGGCCTTTTCTCCCATGGTCCTCCTTGGGCCGTCTGCATGCCTGGTCCAAATAGCACCACCCTACAAGAGGCTCTCAGAGAATCCTCCAGGTACTACCCCATTAATCTGGGCCAGGGTGGTACCAGCTCTGCCATCACTCACCCCAGTCATTGTAGTTTCACTGTGGTTTCCCCAGAGTCTGTCTACACACGGCTGAACGGCTCCCTTATAAAACCCTCTCTAAATGATCTTGGAATGAGTGGGTCATCTCTTTCCTACTGAAGCCCCAACAGATTCAGTCAGAAACAGTCACACAATGGCCTTCTATTGCCCTATTCCAAAGTCCAATCCCCCTGAGAGGATAAGGGAAAGAAGATTAAGAAGTGCACTATGGCTTCTGGCACTCTTTGTTGCTTTGTTTAAATGCAAGACTGTTAAGAGCAGGGCAGACATGTATTATACCCTGGAGATTCCAAAGCAGAGAGAAAATGCTCAAATAAATTAACCAAGGCTGTATTCATGTTAATATTCCCTCAACAGTTTAGCTACTGAATTGTAAACTACAATTTCTTTAGCATACAATCTTATTACTCACCTCAACAAGCTGTTCCTTCTGTTCAGAAAGTTTACAGGCATATTCAGCCAAAGCTTCTAAATTTCCTTCTACTCCAGTAAGTTTTAATGCTTTTAGAACTACATGGTCCGCATGGTATTTTAAGAGATCTGCTGCCAGCTGCATTGCTGTGCTATGGAGCTGCAGGTGTGAGGGGTGAAGGAAAGAAAACAGGTTTTATGCCCGAGCACCTGATAGGCGCTTTGAGAGCTAAAGACTACAAAACATCAAAAGTGGTCCCCCTTGATCCACCAAGTAAAAGTTCCTAGTGTTAACATCAGAAACTTGGTAGCACTATCCTCCTGAGGGCAGGGGTGACAGCTATTCATATGTACCCCTGATGCTAGCACTCTTGCTGTTCACGGAAGATGACCTGGTCGTCCAGAGGCAGAGAAGCCCAGAACCTTGTCCATTCTGTTATCAACCAGCTCTTCCCACATAGGTTCTCTCAGTGACAAATGCTTCTGCATTTTTTTTTAAAAGGTCTCACTAAGCTGCCCAGGCTGCCCTTGAACTTGTAACTCTCCCACTCCAACCTCCCAAGTAGCTGGCATTACAGATGTACATCATGGCAACCAGAGATTTTGCTACTCTTGAAGTTAGTGAGGAGCCAGGGGAAGTGGCACATGCCTATACCCCCAGCTACCAAGGAGTCTGAGGCAGGAGGTCTGCAAGTTTAAGGCCAGCCTGAGCTATATGGCAAGATCTGTCTCAAAATGAAGGCAAGGAAGAGAGTTAGATATGTAGCTTGGAGGTAGCACACTTGGCTAGCATGAACAAGGACCTGGGTTCAATCTATGGCACCATTCAGGGGTGGAAAGGAGTTGGTAAGGAATAGAACAGTATTAAGAATATGGTATTCAGAGCAGTAAGAGGGAAATCAAACAGTTCATAATCATTTATAAATTTCTTAGCACACTTCTGAAGTACCAATGTAAGATTCATTCAATTAGGTAGTCAATAAAATGTTATTAAATATCAACATCATAGCAGACACTGGAGGCTGGACAAGCCTCCGTGATAAGATAGACCCAACTCCCACCCTCAGGGTTACAGCCTATGTTAGTCTGCTATCCAGAACAAACTGCACCAAGCATGACGACACACACCTGTAATCCCAGCACTCAGGAGGCTGAGGCAGGAGAATTACCACAAGTTTAAGGCCAACCTGGGCTACCCAGTGAGCTCAAAGCTCACCTGAATTACATAGAAAAATACTGTCTCGAAAAGCAAAAAAGAAGAAGAAGGCGGGGGTTGGGGGGAAGCCTTGCTTCCCAGTAGAAACAAACAATAACAAAACCCTGAAGGCTTCACTTCACTTGGTGGCATAAATTTGAAGCACAACTTACTCTCCTTGGATATTTTTGGGTATTAACTCCAAAATCTTTTCTTCTTATCCCCTTTTATGATGTAACAGGTGATTCTGGATTTGTCCAGCAAGAGATCTGAAAATATTGTTCTAAGGAAAATCTGAGTTTGAACTAAGCCTACTTGAATGAAGAAATTTCTTTTTTCTGGAAGTAATCCAATGTTGATTCAAATTACAGGACTTTTAAAAAATTAACAAGAGGGTTGCCTGCATTCATGCAATTAAGTGAAAGTAATTATAGTCAAAAACAAAAACATTAAATTTCCTTTTCCTTTGGAAATTAAATGCTGTGTAGGAACTTACAAAGATTATGTTTTACCAGAAGGGCCCAGAGAATACCCAATACTAACCCTTTATCTTCCAGACTATGCGGCAGGTCCAAAGAGACTGCATGGCTTGCCAGCGTCGTATAACTCTTATAAATGGTTCTAGGGACATTTCATTATCAAATGTAAGGGAAGAAGAGTGCATAAACATGAAGCCCTTGCTCTGTGCAATGTCTTGAGACTGGCTCTACATACATCATTCCCCTCCATCTCAATGAGAATTCTCCAAGGGTGATGTAGTTACGCCCATTTAAGAGCTAGGAAAACAAGATCCGTCTCCAAATGATTTTATGCTACACTGATAGTTCAGGATTCAGTAACAGTTCAGCTAAAATTAAACAAGTAGTTTTTTTTAAAGAACAGAAAGCTATACCCTTTTATGTTTATCAGGATGTTTAAACCAAGGTTTCAGCAGAGGTGTCAGTACCACGCACAATGCGAAGGAGATCACTGTATCTGTAATTTACAAAGGAACCATCCAAAACCCAATTTCATTTTCCTGAGCCTTTAATCTGCTTCAAAGACATAAAAACAAAAGTAGAGATAGGGAAGGGGAGAGGTTTTTGAGAGGGGGATCTGCCTGGAGAGCTGATGGGTGATTACTGTGACTGCTCCAGGCAGCCCTCGAAACAGAGGGAGTAGTGACATGGGAGAGTGACAGAAAGCCTCTGAGACACCCCCAGCAGATTCACAAAGGAGAAGGTCTACTTTAAATGTCTACTGAGCCCAAAGTCATTATATAAGGGAAACAGTCTCCAAGACTCTTCCACACCCAGCTTCCTCTCTTCTCTCCTTTTACACTGCCTGGTAAAAGTCAGTAACAGCAGCTATACCACGGAGAACAACAGCAGTGAAAAAGATGAGAGACCACACCTTCCCCCTCAAAGCTGTAGGAGGGGGAGAAAAAGTGGAGAATGACTGTGAAGTCTGTTATGGTTTAGATTTGCCATGTCCCTCAAGAGTCACACATTCAGATGTGGAACTTTGGGAAAGTGATCGGCTCATGGGGGTGTTACACTCATCAGTGGGTTCACAGCTGAATGTACTGTTGTTAGAAGGTGGAGCCATGCTGGAGGGGGTGGCTCACTATTGAGGTGACCCACAAGGACAACTCTTCCTTTCTCCTTCTGCTTCCTGGCTGCCATGGTGGCGCAGCTTTCCTTTGTGCCACCATGCTGCTTCTGCCTTACAACCAGCTATCCAAAGACCGAACCTCTAAAACTGTGAGCCAACATAAACCTCTCCTCCTTTAAGCTGCAGGTGCCAACTGTTTTGCCCCTGTCATGGGAAGGCAACTAATACAAAAGTCCTACAACTGAATGGAGACTAAAATACTCATGAGGACACTAGAGGAAACATTCTTATTTTTAGACTGAGATTGTATCTCACAACTGAGAGCAGAGGTGACAAACATTTTCTGGAAAAGGCCTGAAAACAAATACTTTATGATCTGCAGGCCATACAGGCTCCACTGCAACTACCTACTATGCTGTTACTAAGAGAAAGGGTAGCCAGTGTCTACACGAATGTCAGAACCGTGTCCCCATACACTATTTACAGAAACAGCCCAGAGGTAGTATGTGAATGAACCTCTGACTTAGAGTAATCACAAGACTCTAATGGCCCAGAACAAGTCACAGGATGACCAAAAGTTTTCATTTGGAAACAGGGAAATCTTCCCAACCTAAATGATACTTTAAAAAATCAACTATAGTAAGGCATAATCTTAATTAAACAAACTGCATCCCGTTTATAAAGCTATAGTTAGATGAGTTCTGCAAATACATAAAATGTGTAACCATACCACAATCACTATTTTGAGTGTTTGCATTACCCCAAAAAGGCCGCTATGCCCTTTTTAGTAAACACTCCCAGTTTCTGACCCCAGGCAACCACTGATCTGATTTTTGTCACTGAAAATTAATTTTGCCATTTCTAGGATTTTTCCCAAGTGGAGACACACACGCACGCACATGCACGTACTTCTGTATCTGGCTTCTTTCATTCAGTAAAATGCTTTAGCGATTCATTCATATTACTGTATATATTAGAATTGTTGCTTTTTTGCTAAATAGTATTTGGTAGAGTTATAACAAAAGTCATTTATCAACACCACTATTGAAAGAAATTTAGGTTTCTGGTTTGGGCCATTATAAATAAAGCTGTTGAGTATTCATGTATGTAAATTGTGAGAATGACAGCACTAATAAATGGTGGCTCCAAACTAACAATGGCAAAGAGAAACTTTTAAATCATTCTCTAGTCACACAGACACTGTTATACACATGTATGTCATACATTTCATGTAACATGAAAATTAGCAAAGAATTATAAAAGGCTAAATTTTCAATTATACTTACTTCCTTCTTAAGTTCATTGAGACTATGACTGATTTTCAAAATAGTGAGCTCCAGTTCCTCACCGATGCTTTTGGTTTTCTTGCTCTGCTAAAAATTTTAAGTACATACATAGTGTTACCTCATCTTTTTAGTTTATTACAATTTCATTCAAACTATAAATTATACTATTAATACCACCTGACTATAATAAAAGTATAGTTAAAAATTTACATGTTTAAGGTTAGAGTGAAAAATAGAATTTTAGTTATTTAATTGTATTTTCCATACTAACTATAAATAGTTGATTTTTAAATCAAACTTTTAATAAATTCATGTATAAAATTAATCTCTTTTCTGCTTTTTACATTACTGCATATTTGTAATACAGAATACTGTTGTTCATCTTGGGGAACTGGTACATGCATGTAACACTAAAGCCTTTACTCTTAATTGAAATCCAATTTATCTTACATAAATACCTTTGCACCTGGCTTTGATTCAATACGACGCTTTAGAAATTTATCCATATTACTGTATTATTAAAATTTTTCCTTTTTATTGCTAAATTGTATTCAACTTAATTTCCTGTTCATCTTACATAAACATCTATTACCTTACTGAAATACCTCCTCAGACAGTCCTTATCAAATCACCCAATCTAAATTAGGCCCTTTTTATAACCCACTCTAATATTTTCTCTAAGCTATCATCCCACTTTGCAAATACATTGTCTTAAATTTTGTTTGCTTAAGGTCTGCATGCCATGTGAGGCCCATGAAGGCTGGGACCACTACTGAATCTACAGCACCTGGTGGATCAAAGCTGCTGGATTCCCTGAAAACTAAAGTTAAATGTCAGTACCTTCATGAAACCTTCTTGGTTTACTCCATAAATAAGAGTTAATCCTCCTTCAAACCCCTTCAACAAGTGATCTATACCTTCTTCTAGGCTTCTTACAGTTTTGGTATTTCATTTGTTTTTCCCTTGACCCACCCCTTCCCACTTCTTTCTACATTATAAAATCAATACTGTGTAGGCAAAGGCTTTATCTTATTCATCTTTAGATTTCTGGTGCCTGGACTATAAAAGGTCCTCAGTAATAACT